>JAJMEZ010000044.1:0-56041 GCA_030574455.1 Priceomyces fermenticarens | reverse complement strand
CAGGGTACTACTCAGCTATATAAGGATGGTCTTATTCCTTCCTTATATTGCTGGTGAGCTTTTACCTGTAGAAACTATTATAGTTCTTATTAAATACTACCAAGTTCTTAACAAATTTATAAATAGGGCTCTGTGGCCGAGTGGTTAAGGCGATAGACTCAAGTTCTATTATCGTAAAGATGCACGCGTTCGAACCGCGTCGGAGTCATCATTTATTTTTTTTGCTTTCTGTCAAAAGATTGTGCAGGCAGATATAATCGAGCCACCCAAAGATGGCAACGAAAGATACCCAGAAAGTTGTGTGGCAACTGCTTAATCTTATAATTGTACAAAATCCGAGATTGCCGATTGATGCCTGGTTTCTTTCACCGAATATACGACCTGATCCGGAGCTGGTGACCGTTCAAGAAAAGGATGCAAAAACTTTAAATTGTGAGGGGATGTCAAGACCTAGTTTGCAATCGACAGCAGTCGTTGGAGAAAATGAATTTCTTCGATGCCTTAACAAATGGATGATGTAGTGTTGAAAAGAGAATAGATGAGTTCGTATTACGTCTTGACTTGATAGTGAAACTCTTTTCATTTCAAACAGTCTCTAGCTGAGGATGATCGAGAAGGGTACTGGCTTTGGCTAACGGGTTGACGAATGAGTTATCATTAAATACACAGGCCAGGAAACTTGATTCTAACTTATGGCATGTATTGTCTTTATCCATTAATGCATTAGTCAAGGTTTGGTGTTTGTACAATATTCTAGGGTGTACGAGAGGATTTCTGCTGTTGAGTTTGTCTGGCCTGATCTAGATCGTAGTAGCACAGAAAACCAAATGCTTGCTGCTTTGAACGACAAGCTTTGGGGATTATATGAGGGATTGCAGCCAAATGTCGCATTGAATTTTTTTTGCGGCAAATACCATTACATTTTGAAAGCATACCTTGTTCCATATTTGAAGGAAAAGTTTTGTTTTCGAACAGGAAGTGAGGACATGATTAGCAACCTTGCAGCCAACCAATCTGACGACTTGGCCTTTTTTTTTGGGATGAGTACTTTGATGAGTCATTAGAGGTTAGACAGTCGATGTGATACACAAAATAACGACCCATTAGCTGTCATGTAACACATTGTGTGGAACAAGAGACAAACATTACGGTATTGAAGCTATCGTCAAAATCCACTATTAATAGCTGCTAATAATCTCGACTGTATACAGAACAAAACACACAATGGCCTATTTCTTATTATAGCCGTACAGCCTGCATCAGCGATTCCCCCTTTTCCACTCATTCCACTCAGGTAACCACTATAAATTGCGTGAATGTTGAATGTGTATACCTCTACCTGACAATGACTTATACTGTACTAGTTACTGGAGGAACGGGATATCTTGGTAGCCATTGCGTTTTGCAGTTATTGGAAGCAGGCCATAGAGTCCGCACGACTTTTCGCAGGAAGGATAAGGCCGAAACTTTAAGTAAGGCACTCCACAAAATTAGTGATGAAGGTGACAGACTCGACCTCCTTCAAGTGGACCTTGATCTGGATGACGGATGGGATAAGGCAATTGCTGGGTGTGACTATGTGATTCATGTAGCATCGCCGTTGTCTGATGTAGCCAGCAAGTCAAAAGAAGAAGTGCTTAACTCAGCCGTACAAGGAACGAAACGAGTTTTACAGCTTTCCAAAAAGCACAAGATTAAACGAGTGGTGATGACTAGTAGTGATGGAGCAATTACATATGGACATGGGGCCAAGCTACTTGATGACAACTCGTGGTCAGTTTCCACAAACGTCGATTCTGCGTATATTCTCTCCAAGATTGCTGCAGAAAAGGCTGCTTGGGAGTTTATAGACTCTGAAGAATCGAGTTCTTTGGAATTCACTTCACTCAATCCTACATTTATCATGGGGCCGTGCATTCCAGGTTACGATGTCGATACAGGGTCACTTCAGTTGTTTAGAGCAATTCTCGAAGGGAAAGTACGCAGAGGGGCACCGAAAATATACTTTTCTTCAGTGGATGTTAGAGACGTTGCTAAGATCCATGTTCAGTCTATGATCGAACCAAGAGCCAACCATCAACGTTTCCTTTTGTGCTGCTACCTGAATGCTATCTCGTTCATGAATATCGCCGACAACATGAGATTTAGAGTGCCAGAAAAGTACAATGCCAATCTTCCCACCGGTGAAATACCCAATTGGGTTCTCCGGATTTTGGCTTTATTTTCTGTTGACCTTAGACTTCTTTTGGATGCCACCAATAAGAGGTACATGACTTCCGAGAAAGCACGAAAGGTGTTTAATTGGGAACCCACGTCCACTGAAAAGAGCGTGTTGGACACCACAAACTATTTAGTAGAGCTTTTAGATAGCTAAGTCTTTATAGCTAAACCAAAAAAAAAAATCCGGCTAGTGAATCTTCGAAACCTTTCACCTGTTATCTAGAAAATCGCCCATTTTGCATGTTGCATTGTGGGTGCTTGCCGAGAAAGAGATGCGAAATCGAGAGTCACCTGCCCCAGCAAAGCTTTTACGAAAAGCGGGTGTTGGAAACAAAAGCCTAGAGCCATCAGCAAGGTTGAATTGAAAGTCCCTGAAGATGGTTGTTATTGCAGCTATTCCTGACGCTATTAGCATCCTTCTCATCTATAAAGTTTTCATCTACCTGCAGGATAATACCCGCAATCGCCGATTTATGCTTGATTTCTCATTATGTCCGTACTATCCGCATCAGCTTTTCCACCTTTTCCACCCACCATACATTAAAAAACAACTATAAATTGTGTAAAATTTGTATGTGTACACCTCTACACTGACAATGACTTATACTGTACTAGTTACTGGAGGAACGGGATATCTTGGTAGCCATTGCGTTTTGCAGTTATTGGAAGCAGGCCATAGAGTCCGCACGACTTTTCGCAGCAAAGATAAAGCCCAGACCTTGACTAAAGCGCTCCACAAGATTAGCAGTGAAGGTGACAGACTCGAGCTTTTCAAAGCAGACCTTGATCTGGATGACGGATGGGATGAGGCTATTGACGGGTGTGACTATGTGATTCATGTAGCATCGCCGTTGTCTGATGTCACCAGCAAGTCGAAAGAAGAAGTGCTTAACTCAGCAGTACAAGGAACGAAAAGAGTGTTGCAGTTTGCCCTAAAGCACAGAATTAAACGAGTGGTGATGACTAGTAGTGCTGGAACAATGACATATGGACATGGGGCCAAGCTACTTGATGACAACTCTTGGTCAGTTTCCGAAAACATCGATTCTGTGTATATTCACTCCAAGATTGCTGCAGAAAAGGCTGCTTGGGAGCTTATAGACTCTAAAGGGTCGAGCTCTTTGGAGTTAACTTCACTCAATCCTACATTTATCATGGGGCCGTGCATTCCAGGTTACGATGTCAATGCAGGGTCGCTTCAATTGTTCAGAGTAATTCTTGAAGGGAAAGTACGTCGAGGAGCACCAAAGATTTTTTTTTCTACAGTGGATGTTAGAGACGTCGCTAAGATCCATGTTCAGTCTATGACTGAACCAGGAGCCAACCATCAACGTTTCCTTTTGTGCTGCTACCTGAATGCTATCTCATTCATGAATATCGCCGACAACATGAGATTTAGAGTGCCAGAAAAGTACAATGCCAATCTCCCCACTGGCGAATTGCCCAATTGGGTTCTCCGGATTTTGGCTTTATTTTCTGTTGAACTTAGACTTCTTTTGGATGCCACCAACAAGAGGTATATGACTTCCGAAAAGGCGAGAAAGGTGTTTAATTGGGAACCCACTTCCACTGAAAAGAGCGTGTTGGACACCACAAACTATTTAGTAGAGCTTTTGGATAACTAGATCAAACTTGATAATTCATGTAAGCCTTTTGTATCATGCCAGTAAATTAATGTGTTACCATCACATGGTTGCTTTGCTAGGTGCGAAAAGGGAAATCAAGTGTCACCCGAGCAACTTTTGCTCTTACGAGTGTAAGTGGGCATAAAAGTCTAGAGTCGAGACAAAAGCAATCATTGCCATTGGAGAATGGAGAACATGAGTGCGGCTGCGGTAATTTCGGTTTATTTTGCAGCTAGTGCTATCGTTTCCACCGTTTGGTTCTACAATAGGAAGTGAGGCTCGACCAAGTAGCCAAGACTTCTGGAACAACAATATGATGACTTGGCGAGATCTTTCAAGAATAGAGATAATGACTCTCTATTACTCATCGAGTCGTGTACATGTATAAGCTAATTACTGTATTGTCTCACTTCTAATTATAGCACCATAATAGCTAGTACCACCAGAAGGTCTCTTTTGTCAAAAAATCGAGAACCTAACCTCTGACAGAGTAGCGAAAACTCTTGATCCGATATTGACTTCTGCTTTTGCTTCATCACCAGAAGACGAGCACGAAGCCTCATCTTGATCGTAACAATAAAACTAGAGACGTTAGAATACGAAACCCTGTGTTCTATTAATAGCTCTACTAATTTTAGCTCTAAACAACGACCACTTCCCTTACAATAGAGCCTTCGGAAAGTTGTTGGTGATGAGGTAAAAATTGTGATTACGTGGTTGTCTGCAGGATAAAAGTCCGCAAGCGCCGACTTGGCTCAATATTTGGCAGGAGCTCCGCACACCTCCGCGTCATCACTCTATAGTTTCCATCCTCGCCAGCTATAGATAGGACCAATGCTGTGATATCTTGGTATATATGACTTGTAATTCCAGCTCTTTTTCAATTTTTAAACACATTTTATAGAAATGCTCTTAAGTCAGGTAGTACTATTGTGGTTTGTCAAAATCTCATTGTCAGATGAGATTAACCAAATCGATTTAAGAATTAGACCTTCGGAAACGTATCCGAAAACATATTTGGCTGACCGTGATGATGTATTTTCTAGCAATTCCCATTCCCATGGTATGGGGTCCATGGCCGGTCTGCATTCATCGACATCTCCCGTCCCACATTTGATGCAACATCAACATGGAGTCCCAATATTGGAGACAGATTTGCTTCCAGAAGAGCGTGCATGGTGGGAGAACTTTCAAGCGCAACGATCTTACTTCAATGCGGGTGGTTCTACTGGCTGGCTCTGGACCCATATCGTGTTGGTGTGGGGGGCATTCATTTTTTCATATCCTTTGACCTTGGTGTTGAATAATGCCGGAAGATATACTTTGCATTTGGCAGCGTTGGTTCTTCATAGTGCCTCGGTGGGGGTAGGGATCTTTAGCTACTGGACATTTATGGGGACATTACCTGAACCTTTGTACCCTGGTAACGTCTATCATGCCATGACTTTCATGTTATTTTCTGGTAACGTATTGACGCTCATATTTGCATTTATTCGCTACGTGCATAAGTTTGTTCAAGATAACAAGTCTTATGATCGAATTGATAATGTGGCTCTTGGCGACATGTCACACAGTTGGCCCCAATATAACCAGCCCAGTGAGGAATCGCGAGATTCCGACAGTATTCTTGATACCGACGATGAATCATGCAATGACTTGCCCTTGAAAGGACACGAGTCGATGGTGAGATTATCATCATTTCTTGAAAAAATGGCTGCAAATTATGCAGTGGCTGCGGCTGTAGCCCGGCTTGGGTCGGTATCTTCTCTTTGTTTCAGCTTGCTACAATGGGGCCAATTGGGGTACTTTTGCATTTATATGCCCACTGGAGTTGCAACATTTTTGGTATTGGGGAAGGGTAAGGATGTGTTTAACCTTTTAGCTCATTTCATCAAGGGAGCGGTGTTTATTTTGTATGGGATCCTCACGCTTTCTCGATACTGCGGGGGTTACTCGCGTAACGGATGGGCTTGGAACCACCGGTTTGTCACCCCGAATGATCTTGTGAGATCGCATTGGAATCGGTTGCAGCCATCGGGACTTTGTTCTATGGAGATGGTGGAGAGCTCTATGATATTCTTTTATGGAATCACCAATGTGTTTTTGGAGCATTTATCGAATTCAGGTAAGCCGTTTTCTGCTAAGGATCTTCAGCACGCATCGCTTGCCTTTATTTTCATCGGCTGCGGACTCTGCGGAGTCTTGACCGAGATCAAATCGACGGCATGGCGTAAGGAACAAGCCCTCACTCATTTGGAGACTTATTTGGAAACCAAGCCCGAGTCTGACACCGATATTGGGAGAGTGTGCAAGGCCACACCAGGATTCTCACCCAACCCGTTCCCAGTATTGACCATATTTTGGACTGGTTATCTAATGTCCAAGCATATGCAGGACCTGATGCTCTCGACAGAGATTCATGGGATATGGGGGTCGTTATTTATGTTTGGCTGTATTTTCAGGCTAGTCACATACTTGATTATAATTGTCTCACCCGTGTGTAAGTCGATGGTTCAGCCTGGCAAACCCATCACGGAGTTATTGGTGAGTTTCTCCTTGCTCTGCGGAGGGTTGATTCTCATGGAATCCACGACCCCCGTGGTCCAGACGCTCGAGTTGCACGGATTCACATCGATGTTTGTGTTGAACATCTCAGTCGGGATCGTTACGTTGTTTATGGCCTGGCAAATGTCACTCATGGCCCTTCGGGACTGGCTTAAAATGTAAATGGTATATATATATACTGCATATAACCGCGACATATGATGATTATTTGTGAAACTGATATTGTAGATAGTTTAGACTATTTTTATCTTCGATAGGTTCTTCCTTCATATAACCTTTTTTCTGGTTTATATTTATCCTGTCATATTTTCATGGCCACACCTCAAATCATAAAATCTAGAACCAGGACTCCTCAATCGTGCTTTGCGTGTAGGAGGAAAAAGAGAAAGTGCGATAGAGGGTCGCCGTGTCAAAATTGTTTGAAGAGCAAGACCATAGAGCTCTGTGTGTACGAGAACTCTCAGCCAACGAGTGTGCCTGACGTGCAGACCGCTCTTTTGTTGGACGAACTTAAAGCATGTCAGGAGAGAAACAAGTACTTGGAGACGTTGGCGCTGCTCAACCATGGAACGCAGATCTCTGATAAGGGCGATGATGTGGACTTGAGACTCACCACTAACCATGATTCTATGTTTATAAGCCACGGAAGACTTGTGCGGACGGGTCCAACTTCAATGAGGGCAAATATCATGAACGATCCTTATTGCCGTCGGTTTATCGACGAGAACCCCGGGTTACAGACCAAGGGTCCTCGAAGGTCTAATGATGGCGATAGATTGATAGTGATGGATCCGGTGGATGCTAAGGCTGAAGTCGAGAAAGTCGAGCGGCTTTTCCCGGACCTCACGTATATTTTGCCCTTAATTAATCGATTTTTCCAGTGTGAACCGTCGTCGATTGCCATTGCTGAGAAGGACCGGTTCCTTCTGGAAGTGTGGTCAATTATCGACAAGTCTGGGCGGGAGAAACTCAGAATCAAGAAAACCGAGCATTACGTGATCTTGGCCGAGCTTATAGTGGTACTACGGAGCGCCTATGTCACGCTTCTTGAACCATTGCATATTGCAGACGATGAAATCCTGAAAGATATCCGTGATGGGAAACTTGATATCCCCAGTGAATTCAGCGATATTGCCGAAAAAATCCTCTATTCCCTCGACACGCCCGGGTCTTCATCGTTGCTTTTGGTGCGTGCAAACGTGCTTTACCTCCATTATAAACGGTTCAGTCGTGAAGGGTTCCGTGAAGAGTACATGTTGCAGCGACTCAATGCCGTGGCGCAGATCTTGAGGTACCGAGGTCTAACGACAGACTGCCATAATGCCAATGATTTTCTATCGCCCTCAGAGATATTTTCCTACAAACAGTTGTGGGTGATGGTGATGTCCGTGTACTCGTCTTTATGTTTTGAAGCAGGAGTGTCGTTCCCGGTTGCCGACGACGAGCTTGATATCCAGGTGAATGTGGGCGGAGAAAAGGCCATTATTAAAGAGATCCCTTCGATGCGGTTGCTCGCAATGAAGATTTACTGGGTGAAAATCTTGAGTGGCATTATCACAGATTCTCACAAGTCGCAGGGACTCACCAGAGAAAACATGTATGGATTTATCGATGACGGCAACAATTTGGTGGCGAGCATGAGCTCAATCGACCAATTGCTCCATGGCCCAGGTAACGACAAGGAAAGACTGGAGGAGCTCAGACTATATATCGATTTGATGGTGAAACTTTTCTCTACGCACTTTAAGCTTGCCACGATTCTCATTACGGAAAGAGACAGCTCATTACGAACAAAACACTATATGCAAGCGTTTGCCCATGGATTGGTAGTGGTAAGACTAACGTGGGACTTATTAACGAGCGAATCTGACTTGTGGTGCGTAGTGTCTTCATCGGTGTACTATGCGCTCCTGAAGACAATTGTGCTAGTTTGTTCCCTCTTTGTTCGAATTTATGAACGTATACTCAGTGCGGTCGAGTTCGTGGACTTGCTTAAGTCGCAATTCTACCCCCTCGTGGAATGGCTTGGATTTCCAGAGCTGGAGTCGCGGATCATTGCCTCGTTGAAGGAGAAGTTTAGGGACGTGTACGTTAAGTTGAATACCACCACTGAGATCGACTTCTTCAAGGCCAAGTGCTTTCACGTCATCAACACCTATCTCCTACCGTACTTTAACTTTACCTCACAAGGACCCGATCTCCTGCTCACGCAAGCGAGCGACTTTGCCTTTCTCTGGGATGGCTACTTTGAAATGATCTTTGGAGGGTAGTCTAGAGTAGGACTGGAGACTAAGACTAAATTATTTATGACGTTACGATGTTGTGTATTCATGTATATGTACGTTCCTGTATACTCATGCACGTTCCTGTATATTTTCGTATATTTCTGTATTTCCGAATTCTGTACATAAGCTCCGGATTTTCATATATAATTTGTTTTATGGACCCTACCATGTCCAAGACCAGGCAAAGAACACCTCGGTCGTGCTTTGCATGTCGCAGGAAGAAGAGGAAGTGCGATAGGGGCTCACCGTGTGTGAACTGCGTCAAGAGCAAGACGGTGGAGCTATGCGTGTACGAGCAATTTGAAAAACCAGAGGTGAGTGCAAAGAAGGAGCACAATGCCATCTTAATCGAGGAATTGAAGGCCAGCGAGGAAAGAGTCAAGTACCTAGAGACATTGGTGCTGCTTAATCTTAGTGATACCCCAGCTGTGCTCGACAAGCAGCACGAGGATGAGATGGACTTGAAATTAACGGCAAACTATGATACCATGTTGATCAACCACGGGAGACTCGTACGTACGGGCCCCACGTCAATGATGGCCAATATCATGAACGACTCGTATTGTCGCCAGTTTGTCGGCGAACACTCCGGCATACAAACCAATGGTCCTCAGATCTCGCTTAATGGCTGCGAAGATGTCAGTTTTGTCGATACGGTGAATATCAACGAAGAGGTGGATAAGGCCAGCACCTTGTTCCCGGATCTTTCGTTTGTTTTGCCGCTAATTGATCGGTTCTTTGAGTACGGACCTCCCTCAGCATCAATCCTCGAGAAAAAACGGTTTCTCCTGGACGTATGGGCTATTATAGACACAAACAGCAAGAACAAGCTTAGAATCAAGGAAAGCAAGCATTACGTGACTTTGGCGGCGCTTTTGGTGGTGCTAAGGAGCGCCTACGTCACGTACCTCGAACCGCACCCCATGCCCGATGGTGAGACCCTGAGAAATGTTCGGGAAAAGCTTGAGATCTCCAGCGAGTTTGGTGACATCGCAGGAAGAATCCTCTTTGCTCTCGAGACCTCTGGCTCTGCCACCTTGTTCATGGTGCAGGTGAATGTTCTCTACCTTCATTATAAGCGATTCAGCCGCGAAGGATACCGAGAAGAGTACATGTTGCTGCGCCTAAACTCCGTAGCCCAGACCTTGAGGTACCGCGGATTAACCACAGACTGTCCTAATGCAAAGGATTTCCTAGCTGTGTCAGAGATGTTTGCATGGAAACAGTTGTGGGTAGTGGTGGTGTCGTTGTATTCGTCGTTATGTTTTGATGCTGGGGTTTCGATTGCCATCTCTGATGATGAGCTTGATATTCTGGTTAACGTTGGCGGAGAAAAAGCCATTATCAAGGAGATCCCCACCATGCGAGTGCTTGCAATGAAGATTTTCTGGGTGAAAATCTTGAGTAGCATCATTAAGGATTCGCATAAACCCGATGGAATCCCCCGCGAGTGTATCTACAGCTTCATCGACGATAGCAACAGCCTCTTGGACATCATGATCCCGATCGAGCAGTTGCTCAAGGGCGATGGCAACGTCAGAGAAAGACTAGAGGAGTTTAGACTTCGTATCGACTTGATGGTGAAACTTTTCTCCACTCATTTCAAGCTCTCGTCGATTCTAGTGGAAGAAAAGGACCTATCCTTACGAATTAAACAATACATGCAAGCATTTGCCTACGGATTGTTGATCTTTAGACTAGCTTTGGATCTCATGACATCCACCAACGAGTCGGACTTGTGGTGCATGGCGTCGTCTTCCATTTACAACGCACTATTGAAGGTGTCTGTGCTTATGGTCACGTTGTACTTACGGGTGTATGAGAGGGTCATCACGGGTGTAGAGTTTGTGACGTTTTTACAGGGATCACAATTCTTCTCCCTTGTGGAATGGCTTGGATTGTCGTCACTGGTGCTGGAGCTGCAAGTAGTGGCCTCCTTGAACGAAAGGTTTGCCGAGGTATACGAATATTTAAAGACGAATACTGAAGCAGACTATTTCAAGGGAAAGGTGCACCATATCATCAAAACCTATCTCCTTCCCTACCTCAACCAAAGATTCGACATTCCCATTTTCCGCCAACACGAGGATGGCGATTTTCCCATTAATGAAGCTGATAACGACATTGCATTCCTCTGGGATGACTACTTTGATATGAACTTTGGAGGCTGAGTCTCATATATAATTTTATAGATAAGCAAGGGTTTCGTGCTGGCATCTCTACTGCATTGGCCGCAAACGTTTATTTTCATACGGTAGGGCTCTGTGGCCGAGTGGTTAAGGCGATAGACTCAAGTTCTATTATCGTAAAGATGCACGCGTTCGAACCGCGTCGGAGTCATCATCCTACTTTTTTTTCGCAACTAAACCAAAAAGGGAACATACAAAATGTAATAGAAAACTTGAGTTACTGATTCTACATGTGATTATCAAAACAATGTATTAATGCAATACAGTGTCCCAGCCACAGTACTGCTCCTATTAACTAATCCAATTTTTTATTTTCAAAGTCGGGCAATGGAAGTGCCTTGACCGTGATATAGGCATTTTGCTTATTAGCAAGACCAGCGTATGCGTTGTACCATGCAGAAAATGCCGTTAAAATTCCAAACACCCCTCCAGCTTTCTTGACTGCAACCTTGCCAGTAAACTCTGCTATCGCCAATAATAGGAACGTGATACTAAGGAGAAAGAAGATCAGCACAAATGCAACCGTAGACTTTAACGTACACAACATCAAGAAAAACGTGAATATAAACCACCCAATCATAAATATTCCTATTGCATTAGCCATTTCTTGTTCCTCCTTCCCATAAGCTTCGGCAATTCCAAATTGCTTAACTTGGAGCGCAGCCCATGACCCCCAAAATCCTGCGTATGATCCAAGTGCAACACCACCAAATGTGTTACCCACGGCAATTTCAAATAATCCAGCAACCAACTGGGCCGCACCACCATAGAAAAATGCTAAACCAACGACAATATTTGGAATCACCACTCCACGAGCTTCTAAATTAATCAAACTTAACACAAACGTAGTCAATGCGAATCCGGATAATCCTAAAGGAGCTGGATTAGCAAAATCATGTTTAGGAGGAGGGGCTAAACCAGGATTAAGCGTACCACCAAAGGCGTGAGCCAAATCTTTTTTCAAGTACTTTTCATTGCCAAAATGAACGTATTCTCCTTCACTCTTGACTCTGGTGACATTATGTTCTAGAGGACTCTCGGTGATATCAGCATCTTTATCTTCCATCACCAAGTTGTGAGGTTGAAACTCTTGGTTCTCAATGTCTGTCATTCTTTGCAATTATTACACTAATGGTTCAATTGACGATGGAACGGCAGTTTCACTGATAAGCAGTTTGGACCCCAAAAAAAAAAGTTAATCGATGAGCTTTTCTGCAGGACGACTGTTAGCGAGTAATCTGTCCACTAATTATAATAATATAAAATAATAACGGTATGGCTTCCATTAGTATTTTATTAGGAACCGTATCTCTCAAACTTTAGCAAAATTATCTCCTTATAAAGACTGGGGTAAGATATGTTCTTAAACTAATCCCCGATGTCTTGACTTTTGTCTCCTAAAGTGGTGAAATGCAGTGCGGGTTGATAAAATTATGTGGGGTTGGGTTATTGACAGTAAGCCAATGGAATTTTTATACGAGGCATATTGTTGGGGAACCGACCAAATTGGGACTGCTCGGCGTTACGACAAAAGCTTGAAAAAAAAATGTCTGCATGCTGTGTCGTGGGTCAATGAATGTTGTATGCCAGGATTATTGTTTGGAATAGCAATAGGGAGTTAGGACAAACTAATGCGTGATTTTAATTTAAATTAACACTTACGTAAAGATGATAGAGTTGTTCTGAATGGTTTCCACATGGTTGGGTTAACCCTTAATACTGATCACTGCCATCGATCACAATGCGACATTGTGCGGGAGTATAAACCATCTTGGCTACAGTAGTTTGCATTTACAAGCATAAATGTCGGCATTTTGACAGGAGGGGAGCTTATATGATGGTGACCTTGCCCACTTCCCCATATTTCGCCAATTAGAGCCATCAAGCTATCAGCCTCTGCGGCTTAATCCCTTGTAGAAGCTCGCCAAGCAAGCTTGCTCCCCGCTCAGTTGTTCAATATATAACGGTGTTTAACTTGATATTTCGTCACTGGGGTCGTTTGTAGAACTCCAGGGTTGCAAATACGTCAATATTAACGGCGAAAGAGGATCTAGGTTCAGGAAAAGAGAATGTGACTAACGTGAATATTGTGATAAAGTTACTGCATCTGACTGCTTCTCGGCTACAGCTCTTTTGGATGTTTTAGCTTCTTTGGCCACTTGTGTAACTTCTTCATCTTCTTGTTACTCTTTGTAACTTCTTGTAAATTCTCTTCTTTCTCGCTTAATTTCTCTTCTCGCTTCTCTCCTCACTTCTCTGCACTCTTTTTTTAACTCTATATTCCTGCTTCGGTGTGACATTTACGAATATTTTGCAATCGAATATCAAATGGTTTCAGGAGCCACAATTTTTAGTATAAAACCGAGTATCAGAATGGAAATTATTATCAACCAGCAATGACTATCGATTCAAAGGGCAAACGTCCCAATTTTCTTATTATCGTAGCTGATGATTTAGGGTTCACCGATTTGGGTGCCTTTGGCGGAGAGATCGACACTCCTAATTTGAATAGATTAAGCAAGGGTTGGAATACAAATGGAACGGGCGCACGATTCACTGATTTCCATACTGCCCCAGCATGTTCTCCTACGAGGTCAATGCTCTTCTCGGGTACAGATAATCATATTGCTGGCGTGGGTCAGATGATTGAATTCATTAGAAAGACCGAGGGAGTTGCGGAAAGATTACTTGGAAAACCAGGGTATGAAGGTTATTTGAATGAAAGAGTGGCACCTTTACCTGAACTTCTTAAAGATGACGATTATTATACGTGGATCTCAGGTAAATGGCATTTAGGTTTGTTACCTGACCAATGGCCATCACAAAGAGGTTTTGAAAAATCATTCACTTTGCTTCCAGGAGCAGGTAATCATTATAAGCATTATCCTCATTTCGATGAACCTGTTCCAATGTTTATTCCTCCATTATTTGCTGAGGATGATCGTAAAGTCGATCACGACAAGGAGATCCCCGAAGATTTCTATTCAACTGATTTCTACACAGAAAACGGAATACGGTTTCTTACTGATGATGTTAAAAGACAAGGAAGACCATTCTTTGGATGTCTCACTTATACTGCGCCCCACTGGCCCCTTCAAGCTGACCCAAAGAGAGTAGAAAAATACAAGGGAGTTTACTCGGGTGGTCCGGAAGCTCTTCGTATCAAGAGACTAGAAGCAGCAGCAAAGTTGGGAATCATTTCCAAAGATGTGGTTCCACATAAAATGACTACTTTAAAAGATAAAAGGTGGAAGGATTTGTCCGATAAGGAAAGAGAATACGACTCTAGAGTCATGGAAACTTATGCTGCAATGGTTGATATTTTGGATGAAAATATCGGTAAAGTGATTAAGGTCTTGGAAGAGAGAAATGAATTGGATAATACATTTATCGTTTTCATGTCGGATAATGGTGCGGAGGGAATGATCCATGAAGCGTTACCATTTGGGGGTAAAAACGTTCGAGAGATCATCAAAAGAAACTACAACAATAGTTTTGAGAATATCGGAAGAAAGGATTCGTTCTTGATGTATGGAGATCAATGGGCTCAGGCAGCCACTGCTCCTTCATATAAATTCAAGGCTTGGGCCTCTGAGGGAGGCATTCGGTGTCCTTTGATTGTTCATTATCCTCCACTTTTGAAATCACTTCCTGAAGGCCAATCACGTATACTCCATGAGTTTGTCACTGTGATGGATATCTTGCCCACTACGCTTGATTTGGCTAATGTAAAGCACCCGGGAACTACATACAAGTCTCGTCAAGTGGTGAAACCCAAGGGTGCTTCTTGGCTGAAATATTTGAGTGGAGAATCCAAAGAGGTCCATGGAGATGATACAATCACAGGGTGGGAACTATTTGGCCAGCAGGCTATCAGAAAAGGACCATACAAGGCGTTATTTATCCCAGAACCTATTGGAACTGGCAAATGGCAATTATTTAATATCAAGGAAGATCCAGGTGAGATTATTGATTTGGCTGAATCAAAGAAGGAAATCTTTGAAGAGCTCTTGAACCACTGGACTAATTATATAGCAGAAACAGGGCTTATCGAGATTGGTCCTGAGTTTAGTACGATCTTGGGCAAGGGTACACCTCTTCCCCCAGTAAAGTTTTTAGACTGCGAATAGAAGCGTTAATTATTGCACCACTTGCCTTATTGGGAATTGACAGCATCGACATATTAGGCGAATCTCTTTGGAGTATTGGGATAGTAGTATTTGTGTCACGTGACTTTTTGATGAATTGATATATTCAAACAACTACTACCCTGGTACAATAGACGATACAATGGGGCCTAATAACAAAGTGTAGCTAAGATTTTGCCCACTAATTCAAGATAATTGTTTGCACTTTAACGGTGCATTCCACAATAAAACCGCTTTGGATTCCTCCATTCTCTAATTTCCTCCATTCCATCTCTAATTCCACCTATCTGTCGCAGCTATCCATTCCTATCAATTCCGCCCATTCCATTCTCCACCATGTCACTATTTCGCAGGGACCTCCTGCAAACACTTCTCTCCAACCTACCCCCTCGGGCTGCGCATCTTGCGTTTAAACTTCCAAGACCTCCCAGCATCCCCCAATACAATGGCCCTTGCCTCAATGTGATCAATTAGCCTTCCACACTTGTCCATTTGCCTCAAATGGCAATGCAAGATTGCTGTAACAAATGACTGTATGACGAACGGTGTTCTCTCGGAGAAGCGAAGACTTTCCTAATCGGGGCGGTTTGTAAACATCCACAGAGAATACTGTCTCCTTTAAATAACTTTGGATCACTCCGGCTAAGCAAAGAACAGACGATATCTGTCAAAAGCTCTCAACGGCTTCGAAAAGCAGGATGACCAACTTTTTCACTAGATCCCCAAGACATGGTGTGAGTAGACATGAGGTAGATGTTGGAGATTTATCTCAATCGATGGAAAATGTATCAATTCAGAGTGGTATGATGGAGGTTGATTCAGGGTATAAGCCAAGTTATCCCATGTTAGACCTGCCATTACGTCAAGTGAACAAAGAGAACATCACTCCTTCCAACTCCCCAACCAAGTCAGTCCTTCAAAATTCTCCTTACCAAAAATCTAATGTTCAGGACTTGAAGCAACAAAGATACCAACAACATTTACATCAACTTACCCGGGACCAGCCCAGCAGAAGGTACACCGATGAAGAGTTTCAGAAGAAGGCAAACAATCCAAGAACAAAGAGATTGGTTTCTGTAGCACAACTTTATTTCTTGGATTATTACTGTGACATGTTTGACTATGTGATAAATAGAAGAGATAGAACCAAAATGGTGCAAACTAAATTGACTCATGATCCTAATTTCGTGGGGAATCCTCAAAGACAACAAATGGAATGGAAAAATTACATTGGTAGAGAACGAGCACTTCTCCGTAAGAGAAGATTAAAGCCCAAGCATAAGGATTTTGAAATGATCACTCAAGTGGGACAAGGTGGATATGGACAAGTGTTTTTGGCTAGAAAGAAGGATACCAAGGAGATTTGTGCCCTCAAGATATTGAACAAAAACTTACTTGTGAAATTGGATGAAACAAGACATGTATTGACCGAAAGAGACATTTTAACTAATACTAGAAGTGAATGGCTTGTGAAGCTTTTATATGCTTTCCAAGATCCCAAAAAGGTGTTTTTAGCGATGGAATTTGTCCCCGGAGGAGATTTTAGAACATTATTGAATAATACGGGGTATTTAATTCCTCCTCATGCTAGATTTTACATCAGTGAGATGTTTGCTGCGGTAAATTCATTACATGAACTTGGATTCACTCATAGAGATCTTAAACCAGAGAATTTCTTGATTGATTCTAAGGGACACATCAAATTGACGGACTTCGGTTTGGCTGCTGGTTCAGTTTCTAACGATAGAATAGAAAGTATGAGAATTAAGTTGCAAAATTTGCAAGATTTAGATAATTACCAGGCACCTTCGAGGTCAATGATGGAAAGACAAAAAATCTTCAAACAAAGCCAGGGCCATTATAATTTGGCCAATTCCATTGTTGGGTCTCCGGATTATATGGCATTGGAAGTATTGGAGGGGAAAAACTATGATTATACCATTGATTATTGGTCCTTAGGATGTATGTTGTTTGAAGCATTATGTGGGTATCCTCCATTTTCTGGGTCCAAGCTGGATGAAACTTATTATAATTTAAAGCATTGGAAGTCTGCCTTAAGAAGACCTCAAACCAAGGACGGGAGGTACGTTTTCAGTGATAGAACTTGGGCACTTATAGTGAAGTTAATTGCTTCTCCAAGCCAACGATTAAGAAGTTTCAAATATGTTCAAGCCATGGCTTATTTCAGTGATATCAAGGATTGGGACAGTTTAAGGAAAAGATCCCCCCCCTTCACTCCTCAATTGGATAATGAAGAAGATGCCGGGTACTTTGATGATTTTGATGACGAGGAAAATATGCAAAAATATAAGGACGTTTTCGCTCGTCAAGAACATAACGAAGCCCTCTTAGAAAAAGCCGGTGGCGGGGGTGCTGGTCAAAATAATTTCATTGGATTCACGTTTAAACATAAATTGAATCCTAATTCCAAGTTTGGTGAGGTCAACTTATTGAATGGACCTGGCTCATCGAATCGCTTGGACCCATTAGCCACCTTGTATTAAATACACATCTATATGTTTTCTGCCTTTCACTTCATACAAAATGCATTCGAGTTAAGTATTCCAGATATAGTCTCTATCGAGTTTTTCTTGTAAGTACTTTCTTTGGATATCATGATGGATTTTTTTACACAGAATGGTGCTTTTTTCAATCATGGCAAAGAGCTGGTGCTCGGTGAAAGTCCCCTGTCCTTCAAGGAGCAAGATCCGTTCGGGCTCGCCATTTTCTATGGCAAAACATATGACATGATGAGAATCGCATTTCTTTAGTTCCTCCAAACTGGGGTTTTCTATGTAGTGATCTTTTGTAATACCAAACGTCGTCGATACAAACGACACCGAAAGAGGCACATGAGCGTCTATCAAGGCAAAGAATGCACTATTTATTGCAGCATTGAGTTCAGAACTCGTAAAGACGTTGGCATCATCCACCACCAAAAACTGCACCACTATCTGGATCAATTGTCTTGGAGATTGATGCGTAAGAATGACTCCCTGCAAAAGCGACCTTAGTTTGTCTTCCAAGAGTTTTTCTCTCGTGGAAGAAACCCCCACAGCCGGACGGATCACGATTTCCAAGCTCGCAGAATCGGGGATTTCTTGCTTGGATTTGGCTTCAATAGGGCCCGTCACCGACGTTATCACCTTGTTGTCGTCGCCGTACACAAGCTCAGCAGACCCGTCTGCGTTATCCAAGATAGACGTCTTTGCAAGCATGATGAGTTTGGATTTAGGTATGAACTTCTTTGCTCATCGCTTGAGAAATTTCGGTGACACAAAAATTCCAACCAGCACAATTATCAGTTTTACTTCAATATGGACTTAGAAGATGAGCTATTGGCCGACTTGCAGAGCGATGAGGAGCAGTCCAATGAGTTAGAGGAGCAGCCGGGAGATCGAGGCAAGGAAAAATCGTTGGATGAAAAGTTGGACGATTTGGTGGCTCATCATGAGAACAGGTTTATAGATATCGACAATATCGAGGACATCGCATCGATTTCAGGAGTGGTGGCCATTGTGGATGAGCTTAAACAGCGGCTTGAACGATACTCGAGCCAGGAGAGCTCCGATTTCTTTGAATTGATCTCGTGGCTGAACCACGAGGAGTCTGAAGAGTTCCAGTTCATAGTGAGGGTGAATGCGCTACTTTCGGTGATCCACGAGGAGATTGACGTTGTGCATTCGGTAGCAAAGAGCCAGTACCAAGTGGTGTTTCCGGAGCTTGAAACGTTGGTGTTGAGTGGGGTCGACTATGCTAAGACGATTCTTTTGATAAAGCAGGACTTGGTCAATTTACGGGAATATGAGTCGCAGCTCAAGCAGTTTATCTCCGGGGAAAAAGTGTTGGTCATCATCATGGCAGGGCTACAGCAAGTGAAAAGACTGTTCTTTTTGGACGAGAAGGACATGAACCGTGTGCTACAATGTTGTGAACTTATTCTACAATTGAACGATATTCTTGACCATCTTGGCGAGTTTGTTGCCAATAAAATCTCGAAATATGCCCCCAACGTCACTGAAATCGTGGGGCCCGTGACAACGTCACAGTTGCTTATTTCCTTAGGTTCGCTAAGACAATTGTCTTTGACTCCCTCGTGTAATGTGCCCTCCTTGGGGGTGAGAGACTTGTCATCCACGAGCAAGGTGGCTTCCAGAAGCATCCGGCAAACAGGGTACCTTTTCCATTGCGATCTTATCAAGTTTTTGCCCGAAGATATAGTGAAGCCTGCCATGAGAATCACCAGTGGCAAGATAGTTTTGGCTGCGAGAATCGATTTGTCCAAGAGTAGCCCAGATGGGTCCTTAGGGACCAAATACTTACAAGAGATCCATTCCAAGATTGAAAAACTTCTTGCGCCTCCTGACCAGCAGCCCGATAAGGCGTTGCCTGTGCCCATTGAACAAAAATCCAAGAAAAGAGGCGGAAGACGATTTAGAAAGATGAAGGAGCGGTTCCAGATGTCCGAGTTGCGCAGAGCGCAGAACAAAATGGAGTTTGGCAAGCAAGAGCAAACCGTCACCGACAGCTTTGGCGAGGAAATTGGGCTTGGGATGTCGCGCACAACTTCTTTGGGGGACGGCAGGATCCGGAGTGTCAAGACGAATCCCTCGACCGGGGCCAAGATGTCGAAGGCCATGGCGAAAAGAGTCGACGATTCGCAGAAGAACTCTCTTGGGATCAGTCTTTTGCCGACCCCTGGTGTCATTATGACAAAGCGCAACGGTACCGACTCCAATGGCATCGAACCTCCAACAAAGAGACAGCATAAGTAATTTATTATATAGGATGATTATTATTTGCACCCATACCCGACCTGCATATAGACGGGGTTCGTGCTCTTTGGATCATTTTTTTATGTACAGTCCAAATATAAAATTTTTGACTCATTGAGGTTAGTCACCAGAGTTAATGCTAAGCAGGATATTGCTCTTAAAGACACCACGATTATCCCGTTGCTTAGCATATCGAGCGTTTGAGATGAGTGATAAGCTAAAGGCTGAGAACGCAGCTTCGCCAGCTGGCCCCGAGGCTCCCAAAGAGAAGACGGCGAAGGAATTGGAGAAGGAAAGAAAGAAGGCAGAAAAATTGGCTAAATTCAATGCCAAAAAGGCCAAACAGGCAGAGGATTCCAAGAGCAAGTCGAACGAGCCCAAGAAACCCAAGAAGGAAAAGAAGGCAGCAGAGCCTGTACCGGAATATGTTGATCACACCAAAGCAGGAGACAAGAAGATTCTTGCCTCTCTTGAGGATCCTGCGTGGAAGGCGTATAACCCCAAAAATGTCGAAAGTTCATGGTACAGTTGGTGGGAGCAGCAGAAGCATTTTGAGCCGGAGTTTACCAAGGATGGTGAGATCAAGCCGCAAGGAAGATTTATGATTCCTGCCCCCCCACCAAATGTCACGGGGGCATTACATATTGGACATGCATTGACAGTATCGCTTCAAGATGCCATGATTAGATACAACAGAATGAAAGGTAAAACCACGTTATATTTGCCTGGTTTCGACCATGCAGGTATTGCGACCCAATCAGTTGTGGAGAAACAATTATGGGCCAAGGAGCAAAAGACTAGACATGATCTTGGTCGTGAAGAGTTTATTAAGAAAGTATGGGATTGGAAAGAACTTTACCATGCCAAAATCAAGAATCAATTCAAGAAATTGGGTGCTTCATATGATTGGTCGAAGGAAGCTTTTACTATGGATCCAAAATTTGTCGAGGCCGTTAATGAAGGGTTTGTCAAGATGCACGACGACGGCACTATATATAGGGCGTTGAGATTAGTGAATTGGTCTGTTCGGTTAAATACCGCCCTTTCCAACTTGGAAGTCGACAATAAGAATATGCCCGGTAGAACCTTGTTGAATGTTCCTGGGTACTCTGACAAGGTGGAATTTGGTGTGATCACGTCGTTCTCTTATCCTGTAATTGGATCTGACGAAAAGATCACTGTAGCCACCACTAGACCCGAAACACTATTTGGGGATACTGCTGTTGCCGTTCACCCTGACGATAAGAGATACACTCATTTACACGGGAAATATTTGCAGCACCCATTTTTGGACAGGAAAATCCCCATTATCACCGACTCTGAGGCAGTGGATATGGAATTCGGAACTGGTGCCGTCAAGATCACTCCCGCACACGATCAGAATGATTTCAACGTTGGTAAAAGAAATAACTTGGAATTCATCAACATCTTTACTGATGACGGGTTGTTGAATGAAAACTGTGGTCCAGAATGGCAGGGTACCAAGAGATTCGATGCTAGAAGCAAGGTCATTGAACAATTAAAGCACAAGGGCTTGTATGTCGGACAGGAGAACAACGAGATGTCTGTGCCACTTTGTTCGAGATCAGGTGATATTGTTGAGCCCATGTTGAAACCTCAATGGTGGGTTAACCAGAAGGACATGGCCAAGGACGCCATTGATGCGGTGAAGAAGGGCGACATCACCATCAGCCCCAAGACCTCGGAATCCGAGTACTTCCATTGGCTAGAAAACATCCAGGATTGGTGTATTTCTCGTCAATTATGGTGGGGTCATCGTTGTCCAGTGTACTTGGTTCATAGAGAGGGTAAGGTTCCGGATCCTGCATCCAACGACAATTGGGTGGCAGGGAGAAATAAAGAAGAAGCCATGGCAAAAGCTCAGAAAAAGTTCTCTCTGGAGAAGTTTACTTTGGAGCAAGATGAAGATGTTTTAGATACGTGGTTTTCGTCTGGGTTGTGGCCATTTGCTACCTTGGGATGGCCCAAGAACACCAGAGATCTTGAGTTGTTCTACCCGGCCAATATCTTGGAGACCGGGTGGGATATCTTATTTTTCTGGGTGACAAGAATGATTTTATTGGGGATCAAACTCACTGGGAAATCTCCGTTTAATGAAGTGTTTTGTCATTCATTGATCAGAGATGCTCAGGGCCGGAAAATGTCGAAATCTTTAGGGAATGTCATTGATCCATTGGACGTCATTGAAGGTATTAGCTTGGAAAGCTTACATGACAAGTTGAAAGGAGGTAATTTGGACCCTAGAGAGTTTGACAGGGCCGTCGAGGGACAAAAGGCTTCTTACCCCAACGGTATTCCCGAGTGTGGTACTGATGCATTGAGGTTTGCCTTGTGTGCCTACTCCACAGGAGGCAGAGATATCAACTTGGACGTGTTGAGAATTGAAGGGTACCGTAAATTTTGTAACAAGATTTATCAAGCTACAAAATTTGTGTTGGGGAGATTAGGACCCGACTACACCCCACCTTCCACGGGGGCGAAATCTGGAGATGAATCGTTAGTCGAGAAATGGATTTTGCATAAGCTTACTCATACTTCTAAGGAGGCAGCATTAGCGTTGGACAAGAGAGAGTTTGGAGAGTCGACTGCTATTGTGTACAAGTACTGGTTTGATGTGTGTGATGTCTATATTGAGAATTCGAAGGCCTTGATTCAAGATGGTACCCCTGAGCAGCAAAAATCCGCTAAGGATACGTTGTACACTTGTATAGAGTCGGCATTGAAGTTGATTCATCCATTCATGCCATTTGTCACCGAAGAGATGTGGCAGAGACTCCCCAAGAGATCGGGGGAGAAGGCAGACACCATTGCGAGAGCCTTGTATCCGGAATATGTGCCTGAATATGACGATGTCAAGGCCCATGATGGATATGAGTTGGTGTTGGAGATCACAAAGGGAGCAAGATCACTTTTGGCTCAATACAATATCATCAAGAACGGACAAGTGTATGTGGAGGCAGATAACAAGGATATATTTGCGATTGCACATGAGCAGCAAGATTCTATTGTATCATTGATCAAGGGAGTGGACAAGATCACTGTGGTGGACAATGTCAAGGAGGTGCCCTCAGGATGTGCCAAGCAAGTGATTACGCCCGAATGTTCTGTTCATGTGTTGGTTAAGGGACAGATTGACTTGGATGCCGAGATCACCAAAGTGCACAAGAAGTTGACCCATGTCAAGGAGCTTGAATCAAAGGCCAAAGATTCCAAGTCCAAATTCACCGAAAAGACCAACGAGGCGGCCAAGGAGGCCACGTTCAAGAAGCTTGAGAAGTATGAGGCCGAGATTGCTGGGTATGAAGAGACGATCTCTATACTTGAGAAGTTGAAGTTATAGAGTATAGATTAATTGACACCTGCGTATTTATTTTTTTTTTTGTATTTCTTTTCTGCATGTTTTTCGACAATAGTTGCAAGTTTCTGCGCGACTGGCCAATCACGGCAGGATTTCACCTGAAATCGCGCTGTGGCATAGGAGGGTGACTAAAACATAAGGCTGTATGCCGGCGGGGCCAGCATCGCTCGGCCATTATGCAGTTGCGCACTATGCAGTCGACCGTTTCATGTCTATCACGCGAGATTGTTCGTAAATAGAGGGAGGAGACGAATGGCTCTTGATAGATGAAGATCAAAGATCGGCGATCTGTTGTATCACAGGATGTTATTGCGCTAGGACATGTTAGGTGTATACATAGGGTATGCCAGACACATCACCATATTGAGCTCGATGTAATTGTCTATCGATGGTATCTCATGCCTCTCTGCATAGCAACGCCCGTCCTGCATAATGCCTGGAACGCATAGATCCGCATGAAATATTGATAACTATCGTGGCCACTCCGCAAAGGGAGTGTCGTGCAAGAACTAGAACTCGACGAGGCCTATAAATACTGGGAATTATCACCATTAGCAATTGGCAAACTAAACGAAAATGGGATTAGACGATATTGTTAACAAGGGTAAATCTTTTGTCTCTGACAAGGGTAACCAAGAAGAACTCAAGGGTGCTTACGACGCTTTCAACAAGAAGGAAGGGTCCACCATTGATAAGGCTAAGGCAGCTTACCTGGAATTCCAAAAGGGAGGTAAGTCTGATGCTAAGGATGCTGAAAAGGACGCTAAGGACGAAGTTAAGAAGCATTAGTTACATAGTAATATAAGTGCTGATTCAAGTGAGTGTAGACATGGCGAGCCATGGAGCTGGGCATGAGCATTGAGCATTGGAACAATTGGCGAATTAGCGCGCGGCGGGGAACTGGCTAGCGCGGCGGATCGCAAACAATGGCGAGCGCAGCGAGCATGCGCGCCATGCGAGCCGGCACTTTGCGAGGCACGAGACTGGCGCGCCCGCGAATAGCGAGCATTGAGCGCAACGCGTCGGCTTGAGCCATTGGATGCGACCATAATCGATGATCTGCTCTAGAACATGTTCTGTTGGATTTGTCTGTTCTGTTCTCTGTTCTCTGAAATTCTGATCTTGGTCTTTTGTTCTGTTCTTCTTTTCTGTTCTCTACTTTCTGTTCTCTGTTCTCTGTTTCTGTTCTCTACTGCTTTCTGTTGTTTGCTTGTCTGCTTTCTTTGCTTTCTTTGCTTTCTTTGCTTTCTTTGCTTTCTTTGCTTTCTTTGCTTTCTTTGCTTTCTTTGCTTTCTTTGCTTTCTTTGCTTTCGGTTTCTGTCTTTCGGTTTCTGTCTTTCGTTCTTCTGCTTCGGCTCTGCTTCCGTTCTGCTTCCGTTCTGCTTCTTTTTGCTTCTGCTTCTTTTGCTCGTTCTGGATTGTTTGTTGATTCTTTTCTCTTATGGACCTCGTCAAGCTCTTTGACAGCATCCACAACGGGATGGGTCTCTATTTCGCCAGCCATACGGCAGACCCGCCGTTGGCGACGATCTTGGCGACCTCGTCGCTGTTGTTGGGACGGAGGGTGCTGGAGGACGACATTCTGCGTCTATTGGCGGTCGACAGAGACGTGTTTAAATTGACCTCCGTAGGGGGCACGGTCCGAATCTCGCCCTGCTTGTCTAGGGAGAGGTTCTTGCAAAGAATAGAGGCAGTTACGGAAATGACCCCCATGCCTCTTTGGCATTACGTCAAGGGAGAAAAGGTGGCCCCGGTGGCAAAACCTACCATCATCAAGAACGACAGCTCCAAGTTTAAATATCGGCCCAAGAACGAGGTGGTACGGCAGAGGGAGACGGGGATGTCGCTATTGGAGCGAATCAAGGCGAAGGAGAAGCTTAGGAAACAGCAGTCAGAGCAAAGGGACCCGGAGACAGAGAAGCTCCGCAGGGTGCAGAGTAAGCTGCGGATGGTTTACGACGTGTTGTACCAGCTCCATCACCCAAAGACGGCCAAGTCCTACTTGCTCTCGAAGGTAAGGAGCATAGTTCAGGACAGCATGCCCCATGCCATCAGTGGGGAGGAGGTGGACGATGTGTTGGAGTATTTGGCGGAGCGGATTGATTGCAGGATTGTGGGTGCTGGCGCGGGTACCACGAACCGCGCGGGAAGCGCAGTGAGTGAAGGCGGTGGCCAGACGAGTAGCGGGGCTACCAGCGGGCTGGCTAGCGCGGGTCGCGCTAGAGAAGATGGCGCTAGAGAAGATGGCGCTGGTGAGAAAAGCGCGCGCGAGAAAAGCGAGAGAGATGGCAATAGTGAGAGACACGCAAAAAGCGAGAAGAGCCAGAATAGCGAGAGAGACGGCACAAATAGTGAGAGAGACGCAAGCGCGCGCGAGAAAGATGCGGATACCGCGACCATCGCTGAGCGCGCCCCTGCGAATACCGCGAGCGTCGCTGGCCCCACCGCGAGCGTCCCTGAGCGCGCCGCTGCGCATACGCCCGCCCGCACAAACTCCCTCCCCGTCTTGATCATAGGCAAACTACACCGAGATAACGACCTCAAAAACATATATTCTATAACCTCTGGGCAATGTCAGCAGCTTCCGAGTTCATGAAAAAGTACTTGAAAAAGTTCTCCACCGCCCATGTTCCCCCTAAATCCAACAAGATACTCGACGTAAGCTTAAACTTGAACGTAGGACTCATGGGCACAAACTTCATTCCCTGGTTGAGCTCAGGAATAAATTCCGTAGACCCCGCGAGCGCGAGCGCAGCCACGCCGACGATCCCGTAGTACATCCCCTTATTGCTCGAGATGTTCTCCCTAAATGGCTCGCCCTGGTAATTGACGGCAAACGTCGACACCTGCTGCGCCAATTGCAACAAAAAGATCCCCGTGTTAAGCAACGAGGGTTCAAACGTCTTCTCCAAGTCCACTTGCGGGCTCCGAGGCTCCAAGATGTAGATCTCCCGTAAAGTGTAGATCAAGGTCACGGTATGGATGACAAACTGTCCCAAGATCGACCCCATGGTGTACACGCTAAAAATGCCCTTTTGCGGGCGCTCGCGCGACAACTTCTCTAGCGGGCGCCCCCGCGAAATAGAGAGAAAGCACGCCGAAAGCAACACCCCGGCCACCGTCTGCTGCGCGTCGCCAAACTTGATGCCCGCTAAAAAGAGCACCGACAACGAGTACGCCGAAATAAGACAGTTCAAAGCCAAGATCTTGTACATCTGAAGCGTGGAGATCAACGCACACCGGCCCTGGCGAATGATATGGGTCACCGAAGATACGTTGGTCAACTTCGACGTGAACGGAGCCGCTACCGAGGCGTCCCCTAACTTTAGCGTCGGCGCCTCGTCCTCGCCCTCGGCATCGTTGAGCGCGCCCATGATGGTGTCGCCGAGAGACGATTGGTGCGAACCGTCGTTATTTTTAACGAAAAGCTGTTGCGACCCGCTGGAGTTGGCTACCGCCACCGCCTTCTTCATGTCGTCGGTAACGGCCACGCCTTTCTTCTGCATCGCCGTCAAATAGTGAGGATTATAAGGCCCTGGTGGGTACAAGTGGGCAATCACCTCGGGCACTGGTGGCGGTGGCTTGTTCCAATTCACGAGCAATTGTGCTTGTTTCTCGTAGATCTTCTTTTGAACGTCAATCTTTTTAGCGTCGTTGATCTTGCGCATGCCCTCCTCGGTACCGTTAAGGAGAGCCACGCCAATGTGCGCCTGCTTCAACGCCCCGACATCGTTGGTTCCGTCACCACACATCAACGTGTTGTAGCCGGCGTTCTTGAACGTCGCAAGGATAAACTCCTTCTGCGGTGGCGAAACCCGGGCGTACACCCAAGTATGCTTAATCAAGTCCAAGATAGAGACGTGCTCCGTTAAAAGGTTTAAAGCATACCCCGTGATGCAAATGTCGTGGGCCCCAAACAAGTTCCGGTCAAAGTCGTGAGCCGGATTGAACGGAATCACCTTCGTGTCGTGGACATTTCTCCACACCAAGGCATCGCCATCACGTAGCGACGATTTGTGGTGATCCTCGGGGACGTCCAAGATCATCACCTCCTTATCGGTGATGCTCACCTCTTCCGCCACATGGCATGCCGTGAGCGGATTGTCACCGGTGATCATGATACACCGGTGTGACGACTCATTCAACATCTTGATTGTCTCGACGGCATCGTCCTTCAATGGACAGTAAAACACAATGAACCCACCGAAATGCAACTTCGATTCCACGTCCTCTCGCTTGATCTTAGTGACGTTTACCGAGGCGTCGATTGTCTTGTGCGCTAATGCCAAAACCCGCGAACCTGTCCTCGTAAACAGTTTGTAGATCTCTTCATACGCCGCGGGGGCATCGACCAACATGTCGCGAATGGTCTCGGGAGCTCCTTTCGCAGCCACAAAGTGTTTGCCAGGAAGGGTGTTGATGTCACTGATGGCAGACGATCTCTTGAGCGCCGACGAGAACTGGAACCGTCTCAAGATCTTGATCTTCTCGGTCTTGGTGCCCTTTCTGGGTCTTTCCACCACGTCGTTGGCACCCACTTGCCAGTGTGCTGCCTTTAGCGTGGCCTGTTCCATGGAGTCACCGACAATTTCACCATCGTTCAACTTCACCAACGCGTGCGCAGATCCGAGGATCCACAGCGTGGTGTCGGGGGCTTCCTGACAAGTATACAAATGCCGAGTGTCATTTTCATTGAACCCCGCCAATCCTTCAAACACCAATTCCTCGGCCGTCAATGTCCCCGTCTTGTCAAAGGCGCAAACATCGATACGACCAGCGAGTGGGATCCGGAATGGCTCGGTACAAAACACATAAAACTTCACCAACGCTCCGATCGACGAATTTACTGCCATAGTGAGCTCCATGGGCAATTCTGGTGGCACCACCGACGTGATGACAAGAATACAGTCAAAGATCAATTTCGATTGGATTCTGCCCATTCTCGTGCCCTCGACCCAAACGTACCACGAAGCAGCAATGGCAAACACAAGCAAAAACAAGATGAATAGGAAGGCTTCCTTGTTGTCCACCGACACTTTTTCACTCGAGAAAATCATTGTCCTCACAAGTGATCCCTGTGATGTTTCAAATCCCGTTTTAGTCACCACGGCCAATGCCCCACTGTCGGGGGGTGTCTTGACCACGGCATCTTTCGCCGTTGTAACTTGTAAAACACCGGTACCTCCATGTAAAATCGAGTTCTTATCAAGACCTTCGGGCTGGATCACTTCGTCCAGCGGCCTAAGCTTGATCGATTCCTTCAATAGCGGAGTCGATTCTCCCGTGAGCATCGCTTCGTTTACAATTGCCGACCCATCAATAAGTACCAAATCGCAGGGCACGGCCAAGTCGTCCGCAGTACGCGTGATCGACACCAAGTCGCCGGGCAAAAGCTCGCTAGTCTGCAATTGCTTCCATTTACCGTCTCTATGAACGTAGATGGGGTATGGCTTGATCCCCATGGTCTGGAACTCGGTCATGGTGGTTCTTCTCTGGAACACCGTGGTCATCTCAAACGACACTAACATGAATAGCGAGAAGAGCGAGTAGTACCATTGATCATCCATCAAGTACAACGAGATACAAAACACCTGGAACACGAAAAATGGCGCCACCGCATGCTCCTTAAAGAGCTCCAAGAACGTTGGCACGGGGATGTCAAAGATGTTTTGTCCATAGACTCTTTTGGGGCCTTCCAAATCTCCAGAAAGTCCGTGTGTCTTTTGGAAAACAGACAATTTCGGTGATTGATCAAACACAAATTCCGGCGGGGAAAACACCCCGACATTTTCATTCAAAAGATGCTTTCTTCTTTGGAAATATACACTGATATGTCTTTCACCGTCACTGTAAATTTCTCGAAGTATGGGACAAATCTCTCCGATCCCAGAATTGGGCATCGGTTCGATCTTGATATACGTTGCCTCCGACAATTTCTTGACATGAGAATAGTTGAAGCTAGCATTGATATCAAGGTTCCAGTAGGGCATAAGCCAGATCAACATATTGGTGGAAATGATCCCAATAAGATAAACGAATGTCCATTCAGGACCCCGAATATACCTCTCATATTCATTAAAGTATATTTGGAAAAAGATCGAATATACAATGATAAACGGCCAAATATACGGTCTGAATAGAAAGGGCTTGGGCACAAGCAACTCAGAACTCTTTACAGACGAGTTCTGTACGATGTTTGACATGCCAAAAGTTCCTAATTGTCAGTACTAAACTAAATTTTCAGACATTTTTCGTGGCGATTTTTCGACACAGGAAAACGAGAAGCGAGAAAAGATAACTTTGATATTGGAGCTAAAGTATGTTTTCTCTTTGAGCTTCTTTTTTTGCTCTGCTCTCTTTATTGTCTGGTTGTTCTCTCTTCTTGTTGTCTCTTATGTTTTTTGTTCTCTTTCTCTGCTCTCGTTCTCTGTTCTCTTTCTTCTGTTGTCTTTTCTTTACTTTCTGTCTTGTCTGGCTCTTTCGTGTCTGGGTGCAAAATGACATTTTGTGAAAATTGGTCAATTAGCAAGAATAAATGTAAATGTAGAATATAAATTCCTAGACGTTCATCCTCGAATCAGCTCTCGCTTAGTCTAGCCAGTCTCTCTTCTGTCTAGCGTCTTGATCTTGCCCGTGCTCGCCCGGTCTATTCCCGTCTAGCATATTAGGCCTCGGCTCAGTCTACTCTAGTCTCCTAGTCTACTGTCTATTCCTACTCTGTTTACTTTCTCTCGCTCTACCCTGTCTACTTTATCCACTCTGTCTACTCTTTCTACTCGATCTACTCTGTCTACTATCCACTCTTTATCAGTTATGTCTCACCCATTCTTGGTCTTTCTTCTGTCTTCTTATCTTCGCTCCCCAGTCTGACTCATCATACAGTCCGAACTGTGGCTCGTCACCATATATAAGGCAAGCCTTCGCTTGTCATCAGTTTAGCATCATGTCATTTCTGGAGATTCCTACTATAGACTTGAACTTGGCCAGGTCCGACAAGCCCAAGTTTCTAAGCAAACTTAGATATGCGTTGATCGAGGTGGGCTTTTTCTTGCTTACCAATTACGAGCTTGATGGCCCCAATGAAGCTGATTTTAAGGCCATTGAACGTCAGACAGTGGATTTTTTCAACCTCCCCGACCATGTGAAAAAGGATATCGAAATGATCCATTCAAAACATTTCTTGGGATATTCAAGATTGGCAAATGAACTAACGGCTAAACATACCGACTGGAGAGAACAGTATGATCTCGGAACAGAATTACGTGAACCAGAAGCCAATGAACCCATTTATAAAAACATCGAAGGTCCCAACTTATGGCCTGATGAAAAATATATTCCCCATTTCCGTGAAACCGTGCTCCAGTATCATGATAAAATGTTCCACCTAAGTAAAGTCGTGAGACATCTTGTGTGTGAATCTATTGGGCTTAAACCCGAAGCATTGGACGGATACTTCAAACCAAACCAACAATGCAAGATGAAGCTCATTGCTTATCCCGATTCGTCACAATTGGGTAGCCAAAAATCTCATTTAAATGATGATACTCCTACTACAGAACAAGGTGTGGGGCCCCATCGTGATTCAGATTTCCTCACCTACATTTTCCAAGTAACCCCACACACCGATTCTTTACAAGTGCAAAACTTCCAAGGGAACTGGGTTACAGTACCCTACATAAAGAATTCTTTAGTGGTTAATGTGGGTCAAACCCTTGAAGCCATTACTAAAGGTGTTTGTAAGGCAACTATCCATAGAGTCTTGGTGCCCAAGGCCGGTTCCGGCACAAGACTCTCGATCCCATTCTTTCTGACCATCGATCTAGATTCTCGTCGTGCTGCCGTCGACGATATCCCTGAAGAAGTGATCAAGGTGAAGAATGAAAGAGATAAAAAAATTGACCACTGGGCAGTTGACGTGGGGTTCCAGTTTATTCCCGATATCGATAAACACCCGGTAGGCTACGCCGTGTTTCGCAATAGAATCAAATCACACCAGGACGTGGCTGCTAAATGGTATCCCAGTATATTGAAGGATGTATTGACAGAGTATTAGTGTTAGTGAATGTATGTGTCGCAGTGGATTGCAGAGGATTGCAGTGAATTGCAGCGGATTGCAGCGCTCAGTGCGCAGTGCTCCCAGTAGTGTAGTGCGGTGACAGTGCGCTTTAGCGCGCTATAGCGTGTGCTGTGCCGAATGCGTGCGCTAGCGTGCGCTAGCATGCGCTGGCTTGCAGGTGTGTCTTTCGCGAGGCTCGCTAGAGTGGGGCGCCTTTCTTCGAAGCCCCCCTCGATGCCACTTTTTTTTTTTATATACACTCAGCATCAAAAAATTCCTACAATTTGTTTCAAATATTCCTTAGCCAGCCACAATATGGCATCGCAAAGGGAAGACCACTTGCGCAAGGGGTCTAACGTCACAGCAACAGATGCCCTTATCGCCGGATCGTTTTCAGGGGCTATTTCAAGGTAAGTGAGTCCCACCCATACTCCTCCGATAGTATAAGTCCGAGACTAACACCACATGAAGAGCCATAACTGCCCCATTGGATACCATAAAGATACGAATGCAGCTCCAAGAGAGTAGATACCACGAAAGAGAACGACTCGTGAAAGTAGTGGAAAATATTTGGAAAAATGAAGGAGTTAGAGCGTTTTGGAGAGGTAACGTACCGGCAGAAATAATGTATATTGTCTATGGAGGATGCCAATTCACTTCCTATTCAATGCTAAACACATATTTGAACGAAGCAGAAATCAAACACGAGTTTAAAGTGTCAGAATCCATCCATGCCATGATTGCTGGGATCGGGTCAGGGATTGCAAGTACTTTGGTCATATACCCCTTAGATTTGCTAAGAACAAGGTTGGTGGCCCATTCAGAACGCAACTTCCTCCCTATGATCAAAACAAGTAAAGAAATTTTTCAGAAAGATGGCGTAACGGGGTTTTTCGTGGGGATCCAACCGGCAATGCTCTCTGTCGCAACCAGCACGGGGTTAACGTTCTATGCCTATCAATTGGCAAGAGAATACGCCAGCAAGTATCCTAATATTCCATTTATAGAGGCCATTTGTGGGTTTGCAGCTGGGGCTGCTGCTAAAGGTGTAACATTCCCGCTTGACACCCTCAGGAAAAGAATCCAAATGGTGTCGAAATCACTCAACCACAAGGTTTCTGCCCTGCAACTCGCAGTAAATATTCTACGCAATGAAGGCGTGTTGGGGGTCTACAAGGGTTTTGGGATCAGTGTGCTTAAAACAGCTCCCACCAGTGCATGTTCCATATATCTTTACGAATTATCATTAAACTACATTAGACGGACGAAAAATAGATTCAATTAATTGGCAAAAAGATAGTCGTCATTGTTTTCGGTATTCATAGCATTTCCTTCGATGATATCATCGTAACTGTCGTTTATATTCAAGAAATCAGCATCTTCTTCATCCAATTCCCGTAGCATCTGCTCTGTTTCCTCATCTGGTCCCATACCATAGTATTTGGCAAACAGATTCGGCAGCATATACTCCTTATCGTCAGTTTCTGAATCATTTTTGTCGTCTCTTTCTATATCGTATGCTGAGTTATTGGCACTAGGGCCACTTTTCTCACTTGCCTTGCCACTACCGACATCTTTATAGGCGTATAATGACTGGGAATTGAGAAGTAAATTGTGCACCCGAGATTTATTTGTTCTCGCAGCTCTGCGACTCGATACCGTGGACTCGGGCGACGGCAGCGGCGGTTTTACCGAGTGCGCGCTATTTTCTTCGCGGTGCTGGGGCGACTCTTGCGCGCTTAGCGGGCTCCGCGGGCTACGGGGGCTTCTTGGACTGCGGGGAGTTCGCGGACTGCGCGATGGCTGCACCGCATTCGCAGCATGCGTAGCTTGTACAGTGGTATCTGAAATCTGCCTATTAGCTTGCTTTGGTTGATCGGACTGACCATTGGATCTTTCCCTCTCGATGTCTCTTTTAAGCTGGTCCCGAATGTACGAAGGAAGGTTCTCGCCCACTAGCGAAGTTCTTCTTCGTTTCTCAATGTCGAGGGGAAGATCACCTTTGGCATCCTTTTTTGGCACCTTCTTCAATGATGCCATGCTTTCTTGTTTACGTGGCGACACAACTATTTGTGGCATGGGCATCTCTGGCTCGGGACGGCTCCCCTTGACAAGATTCAACTTGAACTTCTTCAGCATATCCCTGAAAATGGATTTGGTGGGCGATGTGCGCACTTCCTGTCTCGACGACACCGTACCCTGAGCTTCTGCCTTGGTAATGACATTGACGTTGCTCGTCTCCACGGAGGCTGGCTGGCTGAAACTCACACTTCTTCTCGCCTTGTCAGCGGAAAATTCGAGCGATTCTGGGTCCATATGCATCAAGCTTAACGAAATCCTTCTTTGTGTCTTTGTCATCAGCGGTATTTCTGTCCTTTTAGGCGCGGGGGGCGCGAAAGCTAGCGAGTTGCTGGCCTCGCGACTTGAGGCCGGTCTCCCTAAACCCTCGCTAACCACAGCATCTTTTTTCCCAGGCGATAACACTTGATGGGCACCACCATTGACTTGAGAAGGCTCCTTCGCTGGCTTCTCTTCTTCATCCACAACAAACTCTTGCAACCCCGCTCTCTTTATCAACGTTTCCACTTCTCTGAATAGCACACCTCTTCTCAGAACCCATTGGTCCATTAAGTCCGTGGTGTCCACTTCTTGTCTTGTGAACAAGACATCAAACTTCTTGTCGTAAAGCTGGTCGACTTTACACTTGATAAAGTCGACGTCCTTCACGGCTAGTTGTTCAGATACCGTCTGCCAATCGATTGAGGAAAAGTAGTTTGAAGGGTCCGAGTCCTTAGTGTATCCCTCCACTAATGCTTCTAACTCCTTCTCCTTATCGTCGTCCCACACGGTATGGGGCCCCTCGACAAACTTGCTTCCATCTGCACTAACTTCTGGTATCACAAGTGACAGCATTTAAGACTGAAGAGTCATTAATTCTACGATAACGATTAATTAGTGCGCCCATAAAAGTCGTTGGGTAATCGCGGAGGACCCTCGCTAGGGCCGGGGAGAGGCGCTGTGATATCGTCGCTAATTCTGGCCACAGATCGCGACACACTACGATGGCTCACGACAAATGCACTACAAAAAAAATACTTACCTGCACACCACATCATCACTTTATTACCATGCCTAAAACCATAGAGGTGTTAGACGAGAAGGAAGCCCATGTTCTACGGTCGCAGTCCATTCTTGCCACCTTCGGCTCTGTGATGGCGGAGTTGCTAGCTAATGCTATAGATCTGAAGGCAACTGAAGTGTCAGTAAAGCTAGATCTCGTGTCGCTTGGGGTGTGGATCAAAGACAATGGCGTGGGCATCGGCAGCAGCGAGCTCCAGAGTGTGGGGAAGCAGTACCACACATCAAAACTCACACAGTTAGATGAACTACACACCTTTGGCTACCGGGGCGAAGCTCTAAGCTCGTTGATGTCGGTGGGCAGGGTCACGGTGGTGTCGAAGGTCAAAGACTGTGAACCCTCTAGGACATCGAACAAGTCATTAGGACCCAATTTGGGAGTCTTTGCCCTCGAAGACTTGGAAAATAGTGGCACGTTGGTGGTGGTTTCAAACTTGTTTCAGAATGTGCCTGTGCGACGCAGACAATGGTTACAAAGGAAATCGCACATGGTAAAAGACGAAATCAGAGATGTGTTGGTGGAGGCGTTGGTACGGTGTCCAGAATTGCGGCTAAAAGTCCAACTTGGTAATGAAGAGTCAGTGACCTACAATGGATCCAACAATTACGCTTCTATCTTGCTGAGTGTCCATGGATCGCTTTTGCTGTCGCAGCCAGTGAGTCTACAATACAAGGGTTACCACCTAAAGGGCGTTGTGGCATATAAGCGTCTGCCGTGGAACCATCTCCAGTATGTCTTTGTGAACAAAAGAAGATACGACAAGCTAGACTGGGCCATTAGATCTAGGAAACCCACAGGGTCACCCAAAAAGACGCTCCATCCCATCTTCCTCTTGAGTGTCGAGTGCAATTTGCACCCAATGGACGTGGTGAGCCGGACGTTGACCGAGCCTCATGTCCGTGTGATAAGCCACATGGTGAAGGAAGTGGTGCAAACGGATCAAAGCACCCGCAAAAGACATAGCCAAGGAACCACTTCGCCTTCCAAAGTACGTAACCTCAATGACAGTCCTAGACGCTTTTGGCCCCCTGAAGACCAAAACATTACAAGAGACGAGCCCCCCACTACACCCACAAAAGTACGCAACCTCCTGCAAAGACTACAGGAAGTAGATGTTGCTGCAGTTGATGCTGCCCCGCTGATGCAAGTGGCCCGCACCAATTTGGAAAACTTTCACGTCCTCAAACAAATTGAAAACAAGTTTATCTTGATCAAGAGTGGCGACGTGCTCTTGGCTGCTGACCAGCACGCCTGTGATGAACGAGTGAGGGTCGAGGATTTGCAACGAGAGTTTATCGAGCAGGTGTTGGACCCTTCATTAAAACTTCATTACCCATTAAGCTACCCAATCAACTTCCTCATTGCCACTAAAGAATGCCCACTATTCACCATTCATGCCCATGCTCTCTCGCAGTTTGGTATTGTCTACCATCTAGAAGACAAAATGGTCAAGGTGACCCATTTACCCATGCTTATTCATGATAATGACGCCAACACCCTACGGGATATCCTCTTGCAGTACCTTTATGACATCGAAAGTCTGGCAAAGAGACCCATTGTCGCAAGTGAGGACTGGTTCCTGCTTGTGGGGCACTTGCCTGCGGCCATAATCGACGCATTAAACTCGAAAGCATGCAGAGCAGCCGTCAAGTTTGGCGACCCCTTGTCCCACACAGAAATGACCTATCTTGTTGACAAGCTAGCTGCCTGCCATCTCCCGTTCAACTGTGCCCACGGGAGACCTTCTATTGTACCGTTGGTTGATCTTAGGTATATAGACTAAACTTTCGCAGCATATACACGAGTGAGTCACGAGATGCGTCACGAGATGCGTCACGCGATGTTTCACGCGATGTTTCACGCGATGTTTCACGTGCGATAAATATTTTGAAAACTTTATTTCTTGATCACAACACTCTTCACCAGTATGGACATTAACCTGCCCTTTTATGGGAATGACCGTTCTCTTTTGGAGAGAAAATGGTCTCACCATGACTCGTCTTTGCAGAGGCTCTCGAATATGTCCGACCAGTTCTACGATTTCGAGACTCCGGCACCTAAGGAGCCGGTAGAGCCCAAGGAATTTAAACTCTCATTAAGAGACGTTTCAATGAGGTTACAACAGGAGAAATTGTTTATGAATAAAGAGAAAAGTCATCAGGAAAAGAAGACCGACGATCGGATGCAAATAGACCCCTTATTCCGGCTACAGGCCTCATCTAATGTGAACCATGTTCAAGATAGCATCAAAAAGTTTTTACCACCTAATTACCGTAACATGCCCATATCGAAGGTGAATAGAGTACCATTAAAGACACAGCAAGCTCCTCGAGTACGGCCAGGGGCCGAGTACATCACTGCCACCAAAACAAGCGCAGAAGATGAAGAATTGGATGATGATGATGATGATACCGCATCGAGGCCCCATGGTGAATGGGTGAATCCTGTGTTTCAAGAGGCCATGAGGAGACAAGAGAACATGACAAATAAGGTGTATCAACTAGTGACGGTGATTCTCGGGTATGCGCTATTCAGTTTAGTGGAGCCGATATTTAAAGCATTTATGAAACAATTCCCCCAATTGACCCTAAAGGGGTATATCAATAGAAAATGGGTTCTTTTAACATTTGGCATATGGTTTTTCCAGTCTGTATACAAGATATTCAAAGGTCCTGACCAGTGCTACGATCTCCCCTTGACCAATAAGCAGAGAGCAATGCTTGGGCTCGATGCCATTGAGACCGAAGATGACGACTTGGAAGCAGAATTGGAGTTGAGACAACGCAAATACCAGCAACAAAAGTATCTGATCCCCAAGTACACTTCTAATGTTGCCGAGACCACTCCGCTAGAGGCAACTGATCTCTCCACCTCTTCTCCCCTTGCCAGTCAGAAATTAGTTCCACAAGTCCGTCATGATGATGTTGACGAAAGCATGGTCAGAAAGCGGTTCTATCAGACCTTTAACATCGACTTCAACCTCGAGAAAGAGTAGCAGAAATATTTTTAGAAATGTATGTATATGTATGTCAATGTATGCGGTATGTATGTATGAGATGAAAAAAAAAAAAACCGAACTTATGATGATGCGGATTAACCCCAGTCGTGGAGCCAGCCTAACTGGATTATTGAGACAAAATAGCTCCACTCTCGGCATGATATAGTTTCCGAGACACTAAAAGTATTCCCGAAGACCCCAAATGTTGGGAGTGTGAAAATTGACGTATTGCGGGGTGGCCCCAGATATAAACGAGCAAGTAGCACAAACAGAGATAACTCTACAACATGGCAAAGATTGATGATTTTGAGGAAGCTTTACGTGTCATCAAGGTCAATGAAAATCGGTATATAGGGGCCCATCCTCTCCGATACCCCTTGGAAGGAGCTAGAGGGGTTTATGGGGGACATATGGTTGCACAAGCACTATTGGTTGGGATTGAATCATGTCCCGCCGACTTTATACCTCATTCATTCCATGCGTATTTTGTGAGAGCGGGATCGGGGGCTCTGGCGATGGAATACGAAGTGACAAAACTACAAGATGACGAGAATTTCTGTAAACGATCAATTGTGGTGGTGCAAGAGAATAAGGTCAGATTCACATGTATAGTGTCCACGGTGAGGAAGGGAAAACTGAGTGAGTTTGAATTACAACGACCGGTTCCCAAGATTCGGATCAAACACCCTGATCCTGAAAGACTCACTAAAATAACTCATACAGATTATGTGAAGAACTCGTATTCGCCAGAATTTGTCGACCACACATTGGTGCCAGAGGAAGAGAATCAATTGCCCTCAGAAAGATGGATAACACTATACAGCGGGCTAGAACAGCCTGCACAGTTTAAAGATCCCAAGTTCCACTATGTGGGGCTAGCAGATGTAAGCGATTCAGCGTTTTTGACCACCATGGCTCGGGTATTACATCGTCCATGGAATGCGACCGACAGTCTTTCAGAAGAGTTTGACGAAAGCAGAGACGCCCGAATCTTGATGGAAACGTCGTTGAATGTCATGCACATCTTCCACTATACGGCGATGTCCCTTGATCATCATATTTATTTCCATAATTCCGATTATGACCAATTCGACATGGTGAGCGATTGGCTCTGTCTCACATACCAAATGAGACGGCTTTCAAATAGCAGGACCTTAGTGAGAGGCCATTTGTTTAATAGCAAGGGCAGGTGCGTAGCCACCATAATTCAAGAGGGTCTAACGCATGTGACCGACGCAATCAGTAATGCTGATCCCCGATTATAACGGTAATAAATATCATCGGACTTTTTTTATTGTTTCGACCTCGGATGTACGCCATCATGTAAGCCATAATACCTCAGCCGCATAATTCGATTCCCCCCCTTTGTTCGCGAGCACTGCCTTTCTTTTTAGCCACAGCGCCCGGTGTTGTTTGCGACCTCCCGCTATTTCGGTGCCAATTCCACCGAGGCGATGAGCATCGTCGCGAGAATACGGCGGACGTAAAAAAGAAAAAAAAATGAGATCCTCGGCTCATTCCATATGATTTATCTTTTATATAAATAACATGATAAGCAAATTTTAGTTATTATAAACCCTCATTATCGAACCTTATACATAATGTCTACTGCGTCATATACTATGAACTCAGACTCGGTGAAAATCAACCTGTTAGAGTTGGAGAAGGCCTTTCAAGTCACGAAGATTGATGAGTTAAAGTTTAAAGGCGTAACTCCGTTAAAGAAGCCACTGAAGCAATCCAGAGGGGTTTACGGAGGTAATCTATGTGGTCAATCCATACTTGTGGCCATGGAAACTGTTCCTGAGGGATTCACTCCTCATTCTTTACATTCTTATTTTGTTAAGGCCGGAGACAGTGACACGGTGGTTGATTACGAGGTGGACAAGATCAGCGATGGTAATAATTTTGCTAATAGGCTAGTAAAGGCTTATCAGAGTGGAGTGTTGAAATATGTTGTCATGATTTCGTTGACCAAGAGAAACTCTGTGGCCAAGGCTGCTGAGGAGCATGAGAAGAACCCCAAGAAGCCGTCACCGTTCCAATTCCAGAGGCCACCTACTGCGAATTTTTATGAGCATAGACCGCATTCTCTCACCACCCATGCGCGTTACCCTGGCTTACAACACAAGCTCCCGCCGAATTTCTCTACCATCGATGAAAAGGAGTTACCGCGTCCTGCAGCTGATAGAGATCTTTCATTCTGGATAAGAGCAGAAGAACCTTCAAAAGATGTCAAGGTGAGGTATGCAGGATTGGGCGTGGTTTCGGATTCATTATATTTGACGTCTTTATCTCGTATTTTGCATTTACCAGGGAAATTAGGGCCTAGTGGGAGTTTAGGAGAGCATTTCTTTTCTGTGTCGTTGGACCACAGTATCTATTTCCACGACGATGGTTTTAATCTTAATCTGTGGTTGTACTTTTCGTACACCATGCCAAGGTTCTCGAACAACAGGGTTCTCATTGAAGGAGGGTACTACAACGAGGAAGGGAAGCTCATTGCTAGCATTGTGCAAGAAGGGTTGGTGTTTTTCCGCGATGGCTTTGAGCATAAAGCCAAGTTATAGAGGTCAGGCTTCACAAGCAATGCTTGAGCATAGCAAACTTACAGCAGGCTTGTCCATAGCAATGCCTGAGCAAGAATTTAAGCTAATCAGCATCTACGTTGCATCTATGTATTATTTATTATATATTCTGTCATTTCGTTTACCGTAGGCCATTCCTGTCGACTTCTCACCTGCTGGCTTCCCCGAGCCAAACGTACCGAGGATTATTTGCGCGCGCTCCCCTCAATGCCCAATGTTTCCGCTAGCGTTGGGTATATCCGCACTATTTGTCAGTAAGTGTCAAGCAGGCTCGTGATGGCTGTCAATAAATGGCGTGCCTGCACAGGCCCCAATTCCCTCTGATGAATATATAATGCGGAGAAAGGTATCACTTTAGACTGGAGGGATATTGCAATGGTGGACTTTGAGAAAGATTACGGGGTGAAGAAGATCGACGAGTCGACGTATGTGGGACTTTCTCCCATGCCTAAACCTTCGAAGTTTTCTCGCGGAGCTTACGGAGGTAGTATAGCTGGGCAGGCTCTTTTGGTGGCTATCCGATCATCACCCGAGGGGTTTGGACCTCATTCGTTACATTCCACTTTTGTTAAACCCGTTAGCGACAAAAAGGTGTTGCATTGGAAGGTTAAAGTGATTAGCAATGGGAAAAATTTTGTGAATAGGGCGCTCACGGCTCTGCAGGATGACCAGATCATGTATTTCGCCAATATCTCCTTGACGTTAAAGAACTCGTTTAAAAAGGCCATTGAGCAGTATGAGAGACAGCAGCAAAAGGACGATGACGATGATGAAGATGACGATGGGCCCGTGATACTGAGACCGTTCGAATTCCAGGCGCCATATCCGAAGTGGTTCGAGAAGGAGAATTCAAAGCTTGTCGAGCAGAGCCCAAGTATTGATATTCCTTACAAGTTGCGGTTTTCCAGAGAGTTTTGGGATTTGGACGCAACAAAGGAGGAAGAGTCGCTCCTACCCTCAGAAAGAAGATTGGCGTTCTTTTTGACCTTGGATGATTCGGTCACTTACGAGGACCCTGCGTATAATTATGTGGGTTTATCGTTATTATCAGATATTGTGTATCTTTCGAGATTGGGGAGGGCATTGAGGCTTCGGACGGTGGACATGAAACATCCAATCCATTATTTATCGGTTTCACTAGACCATACGATTTATTTCCATGATGTCGATTTCGATCCTCGTGACTGGCATGCGCTCGCCTTTACCTATCCTCGGTTCTCCAACAACAGGCTTTTGGTGGAGGCAGAGATATTCAACGACAAGAAAGTGCATGTCGCATCGGTGATCCAGGAGGGCTTGTTGAATGTGACCAACCTTCCCACAGACTCCAAGTTATAGTAGACTAATATAGGTGAGTGACATTATGTAGTTAGCTGCGAAGCTGTGCGAGCCTACGCGGCGGCCGAAGTGGGGCGGCGCTGCGGTACACCAGCAGTAAAATTAGCGCACCCTCGCTAAAGTCTTGCTGGTGCGACGTCGTCAGAGCACTCAGTCTCCTTTTTTTTTTTGGCTCGCTTCGCTCGTGGCCATTGAGAAACGTCGATTTGGAATTACTACCGTATTTTTTTCTTTTTTTGGCTCGCTTCGCTCGAGGTGGCCATTATGCTAGTTTCGATAAACGTCTATTGAGTTATGACTGTAGGAAGGTAAATTGCGAGGGCATCGCATACTGTCGCGCACGGACACTGACTTTTCCTACGTAGATACCTCTAGCCCGCCTGCACTGACTGTAGCGAAGTCACGCACCAACTATAGCGAAAGCTCGCACCAGCTCTAGGGAAAAACGCGCACACTCTCACCAGCTCCCACTAATTGGTGGCCATATCGCTCGCAGCTCGCATGCTCGCTATGTAATTCAAAACCTGCATTAATCTCCATCCTTGATCTACACCATGAGCTTGTCCAGCTTCAATACCTTGTCCGTGGACAGTCTCCTAGAGTGTCTAGCGAGGGTCTACACTAAAAACAACCTTCTTTTGCTCGACAGGTCGCTTTCGAGTCTTGTCAATTACTTGACACCATTTCTGAAACTAAAGGAGGCAGGGAAATTCGAAAAGTTGGTATGGATCGATGAAGACCACGACCTGGAGCTCTTGAACGGCTTCGACGGGCTCATTGCCCTCGTGAAAGATTCGAGCTCCAACATTGACCACATTAAAAGGTTGAACACTAAGTCAAGGAAATTGAACATCATTGTCGATAACTTAACGAGGTCTTTTGTGCTTAAACTCAACACCGCCATCAATGGCATGGCAGATTTCGATGCTATAGCCAAGAGCGGGCCGCAAATAATGCTCAGGCCCGGAGTCAAGGTGATGAAATGGAAAACTTACCCCATTTACACCAGCGATATTCTTTCGGTGAACCTTGCGCATGGCGGGCTCGAGGCATACTTTCGCCAGCCTCTAAAGCTCGTGCACCACGTCTTAGAGGGACTAATGGCCATTTTGCGCAATTCCAAGAGCATCAACGGCAAGTACCTCAAGCTAGAGAACATCTTTGGCAAGGGCAACCACGCAGATCTTTTTACAAGAATATTCCAGCACGAAAGGCTACCGGAGTTTCTTTCGCAAGAGCTAGATGAGGCAGAGAGGGAGTTTTACCGGGAAAAGCTACGGCCCAACATGGATCTTGTGGTTTTGGACAGAAACCTCGATTTTGCCTCGGTGGCTTTCAACCAATTGAGCTACCAGGGATTAATTGATGACTTGTTTGAGATTGAATTGAACGAAACCAGCGTCGGGGGAGAAAAGATCTTGCTTGATGATGACTTGTATAAGGAGCTTAAGGACTTGAACTTTGCCTCGGTGGGCCCGCGGCTCAACCAAGCGGCCAAGATCATCCAGCACGAGTTCCAGCACAATGACACCACTAACGACTTGAAAGAAATGAAGCGGTTGGTCGATAACCTCGGCAGCTTGACGACAAAGCAGGACTTGATCAAGAAACACACGCGAATCTCCGAGTCGATCCTCAACACCATCAAGTACTCCAACATCGAGGGCATCGAGTCGATCGACACGCAGAACCAGGAGTTTCTTCTCTTTGAGAACGAATTTGTCGATAGAGACTACAAGACCAACTTGGGTACGCTACGTGAGTTCTTGAACCAAGGGTACGAAGCTCATGTTGTGTTATCAACGATATTTCTCATTTCGATCGTGAATGACGGCATTAAGGAGCGGGATTTCCACTGGATCCTCGACGAGTGTATGCAGAGCTATGGGCTCAAGTTTGCCCTAGGACTCAAGGAGTATATCCGGCTAGAACTCATACGAATCACCCAGGACGGCGATTTCTTCAGCAGCCTAACGGGGATCACAAACAATGAAGAAGTGGGTGACGATACCGATATCTTGGGCATCACGGGCGCGCAAGACACCTACAAGAGCAATTATACACTAATAGACAAATTTTGGAATTTGCACCCTACGGAAGACGACGTTACGTCATCGACAGGACTCATGAGTAAGTACTCGACACCGTCGTTTGCGCTTCCTGGAAGCACGGTGCCGCTTCTCTATCGACTCGTGGAATCACTTTACTTCCGTGACTTTCTCAAGTATAAGCCCGTGAACAACACCAGCAGACGCCCCAATTGGGACAAATTAGGCGTCGATACCATGTTTAAGGGGAAAACCGTGGATATCAACTTGGGAGCCAGTAACGACCACGAAAAATACGTGGTGGTGGTGATACTTGGGGGCATCACCAGGAGTGAGATCTCATGTCTTGAGTATCTACAGGAACGGTTCCATCGAACCAATCACAAAAAAATCATAGTATTAAGTTCAGGAATCATCAACAGTAAAGATTTATATAACTTGTTGTATATATGATGCAGTCTCGTCAACTAGAGGTTAAGTTAAGCAGCATCCTCGGCTTCCCTTTGTGCTTGTAACTTCTTGTAGTAGGCTTCTCTCTTGGCCACGAGAGGCTTGTGTTCGAGATACCAGTATCCTGTGGCCAAAAAGAACCCGCTGATAAAGCCTAAGCTGATGTCAGTGACAATCTTTCTCTTTAAAGTTCCAGTTATAGGGGCAATGGCCATTCTTGTTTAGTGGTTTATTTAACCAATTAAAATTTCAACGATTGCGTCGCTCAAAAGTGTTGTGGGCTCTTTGTGTAACTTTGCGCGGAAAACCAATAGCATTGAGAAAAACTCCCGTATAAATTTACTATTATCGACAACGATGCTTACTACACCAGGATTGAGATTAGCTAGTCAAAGGACATTCAACGTTTCCAAGAGGAACTTCCAGAGCTCGTCGAGAGCCATGAACAACATTTACGGGACGCCAAAGAGCGGTCCTTACTCGAACCTTCCATTCAAGGTTAAAGACAGAGTCATCCCTTTCAAGATTGTCTACTGGGGAGTTCTTGGTGCTTTCTTTGGGGTTCCATTCTTGAGTACATACTTGAACTTGAGAAGATCAGGTTCCTTTGCTGATGCATAGATAAATATACGATAGTATACGGATTATTTGTAGCAAGAGGAGAGCAGAGTTACAAGAGCAAGGTTAGTACAAATGGTAACAACAGTACACAAGTGCAATACAATACATACACTATACCTCATCTACTCTGTCGTCAAACCTCACTTTCTTCACCGGCTTGTCGTCGGGCTTGTCGTCGGGACCTCGTTTCTTGTCTTCCTCTCGTTCAGGCTCGTACGAGTCCTCGACACTCCTGAAGGTAGGATCAGACGTCTCCTTCTCAGGCAGCCCCAATACGGTGTCGATAAAGTTAAACAGTTCGAAATCCATCCCCAAACTGTTGGCCATACTCGGTTCGAGCTCTGGTGTCGCGGGTGCTTCTTCTGGTGCGGAGGGTGCGCTCACGATCTCTGGTTCTTTTGTTGCCTCTTTTGGCACCGGCAAGTAGCCTCCCTTCACCGGCTTCCCCCAAGCCCTCACCGTCTCTAGTAATGCATCGTCAGACTCAATATCGTCCCCTAGGTCCTGGAAATACTTGAAATCAGGCTTGATGTCGATCTTGATCCTCACGTTCTTGTCGTATAAATCGTCATGTTTCCGAAGATACTTGTTGAAAAACAGCCGCTGCTGGAACGTCTGGTTGTCAAGCAGCTTCCGTATCGTCTGCAACTCTACGTGGTACTTCTGCACATTCGTCTCAAACGATTTGGGATCCATCATGATACTCTCACTGATTTGATTAATTGTCGTCACATATTTGTTTCTCCACACACTATTTGTCTTGATAATCTCTTTTGTCTCTTCATCTAACGTGTCTCCTTCGTTTTCTATTCTAGAATCACTGTCCATCAATATGATAATATATTGCAAGAGATAATTACCCTCTCTCAAAAGCATCTCAGGAGTGATATTATTTGCTGAAAGTTGGTTCTTTTGACTGATGCCCGTGGCCTTAATAATGAACTGTTCTATCTTTTGCACCACCTCTGACAGGAACAAATCCGCCCCAGCGCTTGTTTTAGCATTGTTCCATGTTTTAAATAAATTAATCAAGTTTTGTCTCGTAGGTGTATCAGTCACCACCAAATAAGTTTCGGTGAATATTTTATATAATTCTGCTCCAAATAACAAGTTGTATGGGTTCCCCACGTTCTTACATATGGAATCTAATAAGTACAATGCATTAAGTTTATGTTGAGGTAAGCTTTTCTTGATCCTAGCCTCTACTTGGTCGGTGATTTCTTTGGCATGATCCAAATTTTTTTCTGCAATCGAAGTCAACTCCGTGATCAACGTCCTCGAGTTGATCGTTAGCGAAGAGAGCAAGTGTTCATAGTAGTCTGGGTTGAACTCTTCATCCTCCATTTTGATAAAGAAGGGTGTAGTTATAGTTTAATTCTCGACACGACCAGATGAGAAGAGTGAGCCAGAACAGAACCAGAGCCAAAGCCAAAGCCTGACAAGCCCAAGCTAGAGTTACAGCTAGACCGTTGGAGCTAGAGCCAGACCAGAGCTACAGCCAGACCAAAGCTACAGCCAAACCAAAGCTAGAACCAGACTCGAAAGCCAATCGAAAGCCAACCTTTTAGCTTCATTGGTACTGCATCTACGTCTGAGTCAAACCAGAGTCAATGAAAGCACTACATGATGCACTAAGCTCCACGACTATTGCTAAGCTCCATGACTAATACTCCTCTCTCTAAGTAGCACTCTACGCTCTCTATGATACGCTCTCTGCTCTAATCACTCTGACTGTCTAATGACTAATCTCACACTAGCTCCGATATCTGCGCGGATACCGGTACCGGAGTTAGTTTTTCCAGGATGTCGACGCTAATATAAAGATCGATATACCTAAACTATCAGTTTAAGCATCATGTACAGATCAATTAGAAACTTTTCGAGCACCCAGAGGGTGGCGAAGATCGCCGTCAAGAACCCGGTGGTGGAAATGGATGGTGATGAAATGACAAGAATCATTTGGTCCACCATCAAAGATAAATTGATTAATCCTCATTTGGATGTCGATTTGAAATATTATGATTTGGGAATTGAAGCCAGAGATAAAACCAATGATCAGATCACTATAGACGCTGCCAATGCCACTAAACAATATGGTGTAGCAATCAAATGTGCCACCATCACCCCCGATGAAGCTAGAGTTAAGGAATTTGGGTTGAAAAAAATGTGGCTCTCTCCTAATGGAACCATCAGAAACATCTTGGGAGGTACTGTGTTTAGAGAATCGATTATTATCCCCAGAATCCCTAGATTGGTGCCAGGCTGGAAAGAACCCATTGTCATTGGTAGACATGCCCATGGTGATCAATATAAGGCCACCGATTTGGTGATTAATGAACCAGGTAAATTGGAATTGGTATTCACCCCAGAAAATGGTGGTGCTCCGGAATCTCATACCGTGTTTCAATATCCAGGTGCTGGTGTAGGCTTGGCCATGTACAACACCGATGAATCCATCAAGGGATTTGCTCATTCCTCTTTCAACATGGCATTAAACAAGAAACTCCCGTTATACTTGTCCACTAAAAACACCATCTTGAAGAAATACGACGGAAGATTCAGGGATATCTTCCAAGAGATTTACGATGCCGACTACAAGTCCAAGTTCGAAGATGCTGGTATCTGGTACGAACACAGACTTATTGACGATATGGTTGCTCAAATGATCAAGTCCAAGGGTGGGTTTGTCATGGCCTTAAAGAACTACGACGGGGACGTCCAATCCGATATCGTTGCGCAAGGTTTCGGGTCTCTTGGTTTAATGACCTCTGCTTTGGTCACCCCCGATGGAAAGTCTTTTGAATCTGAAGCTGCTCATGGTACCGTCACCAGACATTTCAGACTTCACCAACAAGGTAAGGAGACCTCAACAAACTCTATTGCCTCGATCTTTGCCTGGACTAGAGGTCTTGCTCAAAGAGGTAAGTTGGATGGCACTCCAGATGTGATCAACTTTGCCGATATCTTGGAAAAGGCCACAATTGATACCGTTCAGGTCGATGGCATTATGACCAAGGATTTGGCCTTGGCCACCGGTAAGACTGAAAGATCAAGTTATGTCACCACCCAAGAATTCTTGGATGCTGTCTCTGACAAGCTCAAGAGTAATCTTTAATTAAATGAATAATTGCACTGATATTCAAGAATGAATAGCACAAGATCACCGATCTTCATCTCTATCGTTAATAGCAGCTCGTAATGCACATGGCGTATAGAAAGAATCGTAGCATCTCTTTGCACCCACCGGATCTACAGACTTAATTTTGCAACTCGACATTTCATATTTAATTTTAAAAAAACCTGCATATAACTTATATTTTTGCATCTAGTAATGGCCCCATTTCCAAAGCTTTTCACAAGGATTAACTAATTCATTGTCATTAGAGCTGAAAGAGGCTCCCTTGTCGACACCCTGAGAAATGACAACATTCACATAGAATAAGAAATCATTGAAACTGAATCCAACAGCAAGCTTGCCTTTCAATTCTTTCAAGGCTTGCTGCTTCGAGATGGCTCCTATAGGCTGCAACTTGACATGGTGGTCCTTCTCATATCTGGAAACGATATCTTTATAAGTCACAACATCCGATTGAATTTTTACCACGTCTGGGATTTTCTTGGGATCAAGTGTAGCGAGCACTGCTACGGCATTCCCGGTATCCTCTGGTGTGGTCACGGCAAACTTAGTTTCTGGACTGCCTCTGTAAATCACCGTTTTAGCTGCGGTGTCAATACCAACCACCCCAACTACTTCGTAAAGAATATACCCGGGGATAGCAAAGATCGAAATCGTAATATCAACCACTTTTAACCCATTTTTCCTAAGTGCAGCAGCATGCTCGCTCTTGATAGCGAAAAACTCGGGGAAGTACTGGTGAACCTTGGATAATTCAAGACCGAACTGCGATGGGATAAATAGTTTGGGTTGGACTTGTTTTGCAACTTCTTCAATCAACTTGTTAACGTTTGGGTTGGGCAGGATCAATTCAATAATCACATCGGTTCCTTTGAGAATGCTAGCAATATTTGGCACTTCGTTTTCTGTCCAATTGACCTTGAAGTATGTTAACTTGTCAGTAGAAGTCTTTTCACTTCTAGTCAATACTTTGATTGGGTACTGAATCTTATCTGCAACAAGGTCAGATTCAAGTGCACTAAGCACCGGCTTTCCCAAGATGCCGCTTGGGCCAATAACTGCAATTGACACTTTGCTCATTTCGTAATACTCTTTTGATGTTTGACCATCTCCAATATCTGCAAATTCAATGCCTTAAATATTTTTTCCAACATCTCATGTTGATAACCACAATTCACCAATATCATTGATGACAAACCACAACTGCTAAGCCCGCGGCATTTTGTTTGAATCTACCTATATGGTCTTCAGGTGTGAAGATATTCAACCTCCCATCGATAATGGCCTTGCAAAGGGACCAAAAGTGCGATTATGTAACGCGATTACGTAAGGCGGTTGCAAAGCCGTCTTTCCTATTCTAGTTCACCCGGAAAATAATAATGAGCCTTTGTTACCCATTTCTCGAGCGAGAGGAAATGTACAGTGCCTTTGAAATGAGGAGGGCCCTTGAACCATTAACTGGTGGCAATGTCTTTGACTTGTTCATTTGTCATCAACTGATCATTTAATATCCTCTCTTTCCAATAGAGTTTTAAGGTGTATTTAATCGGTACAACTTTCTATATATGATCATCAGGTATGTTGGTCTCTAGGGATATTTCAATTAACGCTAGTCCTAGCAAGGTGAGGGAAAAGTTTTTGGGCTTCAAGGCCCACGAGAGATGGGACCCTCTTATTCGAAGAATTGTGGTGGTTAAAGACGAAGGCAACATTGGACCTAACTCGACCTTGATTGTTGAGATCCAATTGTTCAAATCTCGAAGTTTTGACTTTAACTCTGTAGTAGTTGAAAACACAGCGAGAAAGTTTGTAATGAAGGGATCGTCGATGTTTGACTTTTTATTTAATGAGGTTCATGAGTTTGAGTTCATTCCTGTGGGGGAAGAGATGACCAAGCTCGTTCAATCAGAAAAATTTTCTGGATGGCTCGTTAACATTGTTCGCTTCACGGGCATGTTTGAAAAGACCGCTAACGACTTTGATGTCATGAATAGGGCCTTCAAGAACTTTTGTGAAGTCGAAGATAAGTAGATAATATAACAGAGAATGATAGTAGTGCGCGGGCAACTTTTGTAGCCGATAGAGAATATGCTACAACCTTTGTTACAAAAAATGTAGGGTTTAAATCTTATTTAAAGTTCTTGATGCTTTCCAAGATTGTGGGGTGTATGGGCTCCCACCCTAGCTCTTTACGGGTGATGTCATTTGAGGCTCGAGTGTCTTTGGCCAAAAAGAAGGCGAGGTACCCAAAATACTCTGGTGCTTTTTCCAAAGGAATTGACTCCACTGGGACACCAACCAATTCACCAATAGCCTCGGCAATTTTCTTTGTTCCAACATTCTCTGCTACTCCGTGGTAAGCTCTTCCTGCCACACCCTTTTCTAAAGCAAGTCTGTATAAAGTTGCTACATCCAGTCCATGAGCAACTGGCAACAGATTTTTGCCATCACCAATATAGCCCGATACTCGCTTCTCTTTGGCTATTCCAACTAAAGGGACAAATCCTTTCGAATTAGCCCCATGGATAAACGCAGCCAATCTTATAGACACGGGTCTCACTCCCTTATCCTTGTAGGCCAGCACCACTAACTCGGTGTCTCCTCTGACTTTTAAAAAGTTCGGATTAGGATGATCTTCTTCTGTCCCCCATTTTCCATCTGGAAGGACCAGAACCCCAGATGTCGAAATAAACGGCTTTTCGGTTCCTTCAAGGACAGAACACATTGCTTCGACTGCTCTGCGATCTATCCAGGAACACTCATCGGCGTTAGCCCAATCGTGGATAAAAGCCATGTGGATTACTCCATCGGATTGAGCCGCACCACGTTTAAGAGAATCCAAATCCTTGAGGTCTCCCCGAAAGGTTTCCACCCGAGGACCATACTTTCTTAACTTGGCATCGGATTCATCAGAGCGAGAAAGGGCAATGATCTCGTACCCCCAGCTAATAAGTTCTGGAACAACAAATGTTCCTACAAAACTGCTACCTCCAGTCACAAACACTTTCATTTTTGATAGTGAATAGGAATTGACCCTTCTCATCGACTATTTATAGGCCAAGACGCCACCATAGTGTACCCCCCTCACCATATTAGCTACATGGATTGATTTTAAAGAGCTCCACTTACGGCTTTGGACACGAAGTGGCAAAAAAACGGTTTTATTGTATGTTAGCAAAAAAGCTAAGTCTGAAGAGAAGCTACTAAAAGATTAGAATCGCCGTTATGATCCTCCGTTTACAGTGCCGCTGATGAAAGAACTATGTCTTGGTAGAGAGATTATAGTCGAAGCAGCTTGATCTTTGATTTGTCTCTCAGTGAAGCTCAAGTTAAAAATATCCAAGGTTGTGCACATTCGGGGGTTTGCGGCCAAACAGGAAATTGCCAAGAATACCCCAGACAAAAAGGACAATAACGAAAAGAAGGACTATGACACTAGGTTTGGTGACCGTTAGGGTAATAATAATACGAGCCTTGGTTACTATCCAGCCGGCAGCATTAAGAGAAAGGAAGATAAAAAAGTGGGAGAAGCACGAGACGAAGCACTTTTATTTATCCAGTGAAGCAAACAGGGTTACAGGAACCAGAGATGTGACCTTATTAAACCCGGTGGTCAAGGGTGTTATCGGAATTGGTGGAGTAAATGCTCAAATCTTGCCATTCTTAGTGTATTTAGAGGAAGCTTGCCACGATAATCTGCACCTTTGAATGGAGGCCAGTTTGAGTTCATTCCTTCTGGAAAAAGTTTAGTGAATCGCATATAGGTGGATCGGTTTTACATAGGTAGATCGTTTTTACATCACATGGGTATGTTTACTTTGTGCCATCAATAGGCTTGACTACAGTAATCAAAGTATCTTCTTTTAACCCATGGTAGTGCGCGGACGGGTTTTTGCAACCTAGCACAAGAGTCCAGAATCCCTGGCATACAGTAGAATGGGGTCAATCTTGTACTTAGACTCGACAATGAGTTAGGCGACTATATGACCACGGTCTCCGCATTTGAGCAAGGTGGGAATGGATCGTCAAGCTAATCTTGTTTCTCTCGTCGAAATGAGTTTCTGGCCAACAGACACCTTCAATGGTCGTCTGTGTACTGCATACCACACAGGTAAAGACGTACAGGAAAGCTGAATGTAAGAATTGGAAATGGTTCCATGAATCCGCTCTACCTATTACTGGACTTTGCGCCATGTATCGTACCATTTCTGTCCACAATTTCATGCTCTTAAACCCAATGTGAATATGGTGCGTCTCGCTAGATTGTCTCACCCGATTGTCTAGCGGGACTGTCTCACCGGACTGTCTTACGAGTCTCCGACGTGACAGCAACGAGTCTACAATCGACATGTTCTTCTCACAAGAAGGCGAGGCTAACACATACGGTTTAAAGACAATACATAGACTTTTTAGTGGAATGGTGGTGCACGTGCATATTTTTGCAGCTATTATCTTCTGACCAATAACCACGGCTTATCTAAGCTAATAGTCTCAGGCCAACCACATTCATTCTATAGTCAATCTAGAGGGCCAATCTCTTGGCAAATATTTATTGAACGCCTAAACCGATCTGGCAACTAAAACCCGTTTTAGACTTAATCAGATTGAAATAGGGGCAATGAACTGGTGGGGCATGATAATGCTTGCTAGGAGAGTATGATGCTTGTGGTTGAGCTTGTGGCTAAGACAGAAATATCTGCAAACTTCGTTCTTGATATTGTAGATCATTATATTTTTTAAGCCCTTTTGCTGATCCGATCTCTATTTTCCCCTTTGGGAATGCTAGTTTAATTCGCATAAAATGCCCCGTACAGGGACGATCAGAACTTTTAGGAGTTAATCACTAAGGCCATCGATGCTTGTGTCCACCAATTTATCAATTGAAGCAAGTCCTAGTAAGGTTAGGGCTACGTTGCTTGATTTCCAGTCACATGAGAAATGGGATCCGTTTATTAGAAGCGTCAAGGTTATTAAGGACCAAGGTAATCTTGCACCAGGTTCTGAATTGATAGTGGAGATTCAATTGTTTGAGAATAGCACCACCTCGTTCAATGCAATTGTGATTGAAAACTCAGGGAGAAGGTTCAAATGGAGAGGCACTTCACCGTTTGATTTCTTGTTCACTGGAATTCACGAGTTTGAATTTGTCCCCGACAATGGCAGTACAAAGTTTATCCAATCAGAGAACTTTAGTGGATGGCTTGTAAATGTTCTTTACTACACTGGGATGTTGAACAATACGGCAAAGAACTTTGAGTCGTTAAACAGGGCTCTAAAAAGCGAATGCGAGACAGAGCGTGGATAGAGAATACGAGACACAGAGTGGATAGAGAATGCCCATGATTTGTCAGCATAAAATATCATTGACCTCAGATAATATTGATGAGTAATCTCGCGGTATGGCGTTTCTGTTTCCTTTCAATTTATTGTATTATTGTTATAATGTTTTATAGTAAAATCCCTTTCTTCCCCTATGCACGATATCTGACAAATCTCACGTGTAGCACTGAAACCTATTTAGCTAGCATAATTTTTCAAGCAATTAGGACAGTATGGGTAAAGATCAATACAAGGACTCTAAAAAGTCTAAACTCGTAGATTACTACGCTGTCGAGCCTGATGAGGTTCCAGGTTCTTTTTACCAGCCGCAGGAAGGAGAAATCCCCAAAGTTTTTCAGCCATTAAAGGTGAAGAAAGTCACTTTCCCCAATAGGGCATGGGTTTCGCCTATGTGTACCTATTCAGCTAACGAGAAATTTGAAGTGACTCCGTTCCATTTCGCTCATTACGGAGCGTTATTTACAAGGAGTCCTGGGTTGACAATTGTCGAGGCCACCTCAGTGAGTGACAATGGTGGATTGAGCCCGCACGATTTGGGACTTTGGACAGATGATCAGGCAAAGAAGTTAAAGAAGATTGTTGATTATGCCCATGTCAACAGAAGCTTAATTGGGATCCAATTGGGTCATGGAGGTAGAAAAGCCAGTGGGTTACCTCTTTGGATCCATTTAGAAGAGATTGCTGATAAGTCGATTGGAGGATGGCCAGATAATGTTGTGGCCCCCAGTGCAATTCAATACAGACCCAATGGGAACTATTTAGTCCCTAAGGAACTAACCAGGGCACAAATCAAGCAAATTATCAAGGAATTTGGTGAGGCAGCCAAGAGAGCAGTAGATATTGCCGGGTTTGATCTTATTGAGATCCATGGAGCTCATGGGTACCTTATCAATTCCTTTTTGAGTGGTACCTCGAATAAGAGAACGGATGAGTATGGAGGATCATTTGAAAATAGGATTAGGTTTTTGGTTGAGGTGATTGACGAGATTAAGGCTAATGTTCCTCGGGATTTCCCCCTTCTGCTTCGTATTTCTGCGTCAGATAATGCTGAAGATGATCCTGAATCGTGGAAGATTGAAGATTCTCAGAAATTAGCCAAGATCGTGGTGGCTCATGGCATTGATATCATTGATATCTCCTCTGGAGGTAACAATTACAAGCAACATTCGAGAGGGAGTCAAAGTGCTCTCCACAAGGATTTGGCCAAGGCAGTTAAGGAGACGGTGGGGGATTCAGCTTTAGTGGCATGTGTTGGAAGGTTGAGTTCGGTCACCGAGGTGGAAAAATTGATCCAAGAGGGATACTTTGATATTGCCTTAAACGGGCTGGCGTTTTTGAAGAATCCAGGGCTCGTTTTATCGTGGGCCGATGATTTAGGAGTCCGGATCAATAGTATTGGGCAATACGATTGGCCGTTCCATCCAAAGAGAGAAGGGATTAAGGAGCTTATCGAAAGACATGATAGAGCTTAAATTAGTAAATAGCGTATATTATAAGAATTATTCATCAAGATAGTCCCTTAATTTCAAGAGGGCATAGTAAGTTCCAATGGAAATTGCGCACACCTTCATAAATGGAGTTCCAAATTGATCGAAAATGGTTTCCTAATTTTGTTAGTAAAGTTTGAGAAGAGTAAATATAGACATACATGACGAGGAGGTTTTTTCTTTTGTCCTGTTTCCGAGTCAACAGGTTTTTTAATGGACAGTTTTGAAACTTCATTGGGGACTCTATTCTGAGACAAAAGTCTTAAGGGTACACCAATAGGTTTACGGAATACCATTCTTGGTAGAAGCATTGCTGTCGGTGAAATTTTCGCACTGGAGTTAATGACCAAATTTTGTGGAATAACAGAATAAATCGGGTCCGATATATGGTTACAATACGACTATAGAATAGCAATCCCTATTCGTTTACAATCCAAGGAGAAAGATGGGGCTATATGCTAGTTTGACATCAGGCAGGAAGGCGAGGGGGATGTAAGTTGCGGCTACATCGAGGTCTAGAATAACAAGCATAAGATATTTTGATCGCAAGACTATTGGGGCAGTTGTTTTAGAGACATTCACGTGGCGGGTCCCGAGAATTATTTCTGTATTAGTTTCGGAGGAAGGTTGGCAACAATACCCGTTAAAAGCGTCGGTATGCGCATTATGACGGCATGGTACTCCAAGGATTCTCAAGGTTGCGCCAACCATGCAGTAGAGTTGATAAGTCAGAATAATAGACCCCCTTTTATTGATAGGGCTGAAGAAAGAGGCTAAACCATCTGCATGCCAAGGACTATCGATATTATTTGTGGCTGGTAGTTTCAAAGCCGAGTTTTGATTTAAACACTGTAGGGAAAGGTAAGGATCGACTTGGGGTGCGCAATGCGCGCGCACACGTCAGGATTGCCGGACTTTACAAAAGCAACTCGTCTAATTTCCATGGTAGGTTGCTAGGTAACTATGACCGACAACGATTCAATGATCTAAACTGCGTCGAAGTGTCCCAATCTCCGTCAGCCTCTCATATAGCAATTGACCGCTTCACTCAGAATTTTTCTCGCCCACAGAAAAATATGGTTGGGAACCGAAGAATCGATCCACTCACTGAGAACATACCAATTCAAGTTCATTAATGGCACCTATTAGCTATTGCAACACTGACCAAGCGGCAGGATACGCTGCCAGATTGTTGCTGCATATATGTAAAACAATAGGCTGGGGAGATCGCACGCAATCCTGCTCGTTTTGCATCATTTCACCTAGGTGCAGGGAGAACTCGATCTGGCCCCTCCTCCTTGGTTCATGATAATTGACACCTCCCATGCAGAGAGTCTCTTACCGCACTTATTTTAAAACTGTGCCGCATCCTGAGCAATACTTGTGACCCCTTCGACGGACCCGATTCATCCGAATCGTGCTTAAGTTGTTTCGCTACAATTGTTGCATCCCTAATGAGCGCAAATCGCCCCTTGCCGATATGAATTGCGATACTAGCCACTATGCAAGTTCAATTGTCTCGGGTTCTTTTCCATTCTCAATCTTTTTTTTTTTTTTTTTTTTTTTTGCTGGTTCCCTCTCTGCGCTCTTATGTATACCTCCTCCTTTTGAGATAAAAAATGGGACCCGTCACTTGCCGAGAAACAACAAAAAA
>JAJMEZ010000043.1:0-62217 GCA_030574455.1 Priceomyces fermenticarens | reverse complement strand
ACGTCGTAATTTTCAAGAAAAGGCTCATCAGTCACTCTCGCGCACAGATAAATCAAAAACGGCAACAAGAGATGCGTAAACCTGGATTCTTTCCCGATGCACCATCAAATAGAATTGGCTCACTGAACAATTAATTCACCACTTTTTCATCAAACCAATTTTCCCATGGTTCTATTTTATTTTTCAACACTGACCCTCCAATAAAATCGGCATTACCTTCAAGCATATCAAAGCTAAAGGGATTTTCTGCTTTTCCGACCATTGGGAGCCAGAAATCTCTTAAGCTCTCATAATTAGACTCTTTATCATCGTATTCGCTGTCATCTTCCTTATCGATCCCGGAATTATGGCTGCCGTCAGCAACCAATTCCCTTTTGATAAGCTCCGAAATCTCTTTTTCTATTAACGATTTTATCTTAAACACCGGTCTGGCGACAAACAAATCTTGCTTATTGGCAGCAAATAAGAAGTCTATACCTCCCATTTTTCTTTCAGTTTTAGAAAGAAGATCAAATAGAAATCTGGATACCTGTTTTATATATTCATCAATAGGTTGTGCGGCAGAATCAATAACATACACTATACCCTTTATATTTTTCAATGTAATGTCTTTTAACATAAGCTTGTTTAAAAGCTGGGAATACTTCAAATGTCCAGGATAATCAATCAACTGATATTTTTTTGAAATTGATGCATTTGCAAAAGGTAACCCAATCTCTTCGACGTTGGGCTCAATTGAAGATACAGTATTCACAAATTCACTTTCATTTCCTTCTGAATCACCCATTAAACGATAGAAAAGTGCTGTCTTTCCACTGTTATTGTGTCCGAGAATCAAGAAGGTTGGTTTCCTAAATTTCGGATCTCCCCCTACCTTGCCCGATAGAATTCTACTTTGAAGTAAAGATATCACAACTATCAATATCAAGCCTATGATAAGGCTTAATAGAACCTGTTGAAATCTATCCATGACCTTGACTGTTGAACAATATATGAGATTTTTGATTCAAAAGTTATTGCATGATACTGAGAATAGCAGCTTCCTGCATATTATGTCATTTTTTTTTACAGGCTGCAAAGGCTATTACATAGATCGTTTATGGTTCTATTTGACTATTTTTCTTTATTTAAAATGCTGCTACCGTATTCTCTTGATTTTTGAATGAGAAGTTGGTCAACCAAGACCAAAGCAGTCATGGTCTCAACAATTGGGACGGCTCTAGGCGTCACACTTGGGTCGTGTCTTCCCTTGGCAGCCAAAACACCATCCTTACCATTGTAGCTAGCCGTAGGTTGTTCTTGGGAGATTGTTGCCGCAGACTTGAAAGCCACAGAAAAGTAAATGTTTTCACCGTTAGAAATCCCCCCTTGGATACCACCAGAGAAGTTAGTCTTGGTTCTTAATCTACCCTTTTCCTCGTCGAATACGAAGGGATCATTATGTTTGGAACCGGGTATTTGAGTACCTGCAAAGCCTGATCCAAATTCAAATCCCTTGGTAGCAGGTAATGACAACATGGCATGGGCTAAGGTGGCCTCCAATTTATCGAAACTTGGTTCACCTAATCCAACAGGGCAATTCCTTACAACACAGGTGACAACTCCCCCTATCGAATCCTTAGCATCTCTATATTTTTCTATGAGTTTAACCATTTCATCTCTGACTTTAGGGTCCGGACATCTCACGGGTCCTGCAGCATCAACCTCGTCACGAGTGATGGTATCCAAGATCTTATGGAAGTTCTTATTGGCAGGGTTTCTATCCATTGACATATCACCAATACTAGACACAAATGCTACAATTTCGACATTATTGGAAATAGATAGAACTTTTTCAGCAATGGCACCTGCAGCTACTCTTCCGATAGTTTCTCTAGCAGATGATCTTCCACCACCTGAAGAAGACTTCACTCCATACTTTTGAATGTAAGTCCAATCAGCATGAGATGGTCTTGGGTATAAATCAGTCTCAGAGTAATCACCAGGTCTATGATCTTCGTTTTTAACAACCATTCCTATTGGTGATCCAAGAGTCTTACCAAATTCTATTCCCGATTGGATTTCGACCTTATCCTTTTCATTTCTAGGGGTCGAAAGTTTACTCTGACCTGGTCTTCTTCTTGTTAATTGAACTTGAACATCCGTTTCGGATAATTCTAATCCTGGTGGGCATCCGTCGACAATACATCCCACTGACCTACAGTGTGACTCACCGTAAGTCATCACCTTGAAAACTTTACCGAATGTAGACATTATGCTTTTGAAATATATAACACAGATATGTTTTTTCTATGTGCTTAGTGTCTTTGGTAAAGTGTGCTTGTAGGGTCTGAAAAATGACTAAATGAAAAAGGTGATAGAAGAACAAAAAAAGAGCAAAAAAAAAAAAAGTATTTGTGAGTAATATGTCACCTGATTAGTCACATGCAGAAAATGGAACCGGTCGACTAACTGGGAGGGACTTTCCTTTTTGTGTATTTTTTCTCGATTAGTACAAATGTAAACATCAAGACAACTTACCCAGAATTACAACCATCATGAAATTAAACTGATACTTTCGAAAATTGGCGAGTCCGAAAACAATTTCTTGCATTCTTTGGCACTATCGCAGAGATGTGGAACCCATTCGTACTTATTTTATGGGGGTCCCTCCTATTGAAATATGTGCTTGGTGATAGTAATGAGAACAGTTGGAAAACCCTTTATTCATTCTCTCAAGGCAAAGTCTATGTGCACCTAAAGAACAATGAGCTCACCACGCTCAACTTTTCGATAACTGGATTCCAGGATTTGGACAAGTGGTCTCACTATCTGGAAAAGGAGTTGGATTTACATGATAATCAACAAATAAGCCTTTTGCAGCCTCCTCCGAAAGGGTCGAACCTTTTTTTAGTTCAAAACCAGTTGTTCGGCTTATACGCTGGAGACAGTTCCAATGACGAAGATACTTGTGGGAGTGGTATCATGAAAGTTGTTCAGTATGATAACGACAACGACAAATGGGAAGATATAAAGCAAGACCTAGATTTTAGTGATGTCAATGATGGATCATTTTATGAATATGCTTCAATTCTTTCGTCACCAAGCTCAAAGGACGTATATATCTATGGAGGGAAATGTTCAAAAACAAATGACATCACCGACAGACTCATATCATTAAACACTGAGAATTGGAAGCTCTCTAATATCTCCACTTCCACTAAACCACAACCATTCTATGGAGCTGCCAATTTGAATGCTCCTACGTCTCGGCAACAGCTTGTGATAGGAGGACAGAGCAATAGTGGATGGCTAAGTATGTACCAGTTAGCTACTTGGGATTTTTCAGATGGATGGTCCTCGCAGCTGATTCCCCAGAGCTCTAAGGTGAAGGTCATGTCGAGAACAAACGCATTAGCCTTGCCTATATTTGGGGAGTTAGGGAATAGTTCAGAGTCTTATATTATAAGTCATCTTAATGCTAGTGAAACTTTGATTATAGGAGGGGATCTTCTGAGAGACACCTCTTCTAATGGGATCGTGAAGTTGATCCATGGCTCTGGGTCTTGGGAGTGGGATAATTACGATTCTTCTGACTTTAATGCCGATAGTTTGCTAGGGGCTGCTACTATTTTCAATACTTTGGTTGTTGTTAACAGCAGTGACTCCAATACGTGCAAGGTGAATCTTCTCAACACTGATAACTTGCAAAGAGTCAAGTCTTTGCAGAAGAATGTTAAGTCTAAGGATGGATCATCTTCGAAAACTTCACAAAATGTCAAGAATAAAGCGATCTTGGGGACCGTATTACCGGTATCTGCTATTATTTTATGTGTGTTAGGAGGTTTGTTCTTCTTACGTAAGAGAAGAAAGGCCCAATCTGATGATTATGATGACAATTTCCAGATTGGTAACTTTTATGACCAGGCGCTGGAGAAACCACAACAAGGACGCAATTCACAGGGAGGGAATCCCAATGACAGCAATTCTACGCTTGATATGGCTTCAATTGATTCTTGGGTCAGAAAAAGACAAGAGTTTGAAGACAATCGTGGCAAGGGGTTACGGAAAAGCTATCTTCAATCCAATGAGACGCTTAGTGGTAGCGAAGTCAATGACATTGTACCTCAAGAGATAACGTCACCTGTAACAGATATTTCGAGATCCAAATCACGAATAGGTACCCCCCTCACGTCACCTAAGGGATTCAGCGCTTTGCAACAAACTCCCCAAGATGATGAGATGTGGAACATGGAACTGCAACCTGAACCACAAACAAAGAACACCGGTTACTTTGATCGGTCCCTTTCTGGAAAAGGAAACGATAGAATGCCAATGCTTCACCGAAATCTGTACAAGAATCACATACATAAGAATTCTGATGTATCCTTAGATGACGAAGTTGATGTACAGGTTCTTGTCAGTTCCAAAAGAAGAAGTACTCTTAGAGTAGCCAATCCAGATGCCCATGCTCCAACTGATCTGGAAGGTGGTGGCAGTGAAGCTGACCCCACGCTGGATCAAGAAGATCCTCAGCTCAGGCAAAGGGTACCATCGCAATAACCTGACTCATACAAAATCCTGCTGGAAAGCAAACAAATTCAACTACCCTTGTTGTATGCATTATCATTTTGATTCATAAAAAAAAGAACACTCTTATATATACCTGTTATATTGTAATGTATTAATGTTGACCTTTATTTTTCAATCACGGCCTATAATTTTCGCGAAACAAAGAATATACCAGGGATAAAAGCTTCAGGGTGATATCGGCTAAAAAATAGATAGATTATTCACATTAATTCTGGGATTATATCAATGAGGGAGAATAGTGCTAAGAGGAAAATACATGGGTATAATCTGGGGCTAAATAATTATGAAGGGCCTATCTCCGGCGAAATAAATGTGTTCCAACCTACCACTATTGATGGTACCAACCCAGAAGATATTCCTCCTCAGTTTGATAATAGAGGAGATGATTTCGATAGGTATTTGAATATAAATAACTTTGGATCTTCGGAGGTAACTTATGAGCCAATGGATTATATGGACGATGTTATGCGTCCTCAGGCACCCGAGGCTACGGGCCACAGTTTCCAAATGTCCTTTGACACCAATAATGTTATGGGAATGAATGGTGAAAACTCGCAGGATATTCAAGCTAGCCAGCAAGACAGCCAGAGAAACACCGTTAGTTTTGATCAAAATCAAGATATGGTGGGAAATAGACAAAGCAACGAATATTTTGATACAAGAACTACCGCTTATGACGGTACAGGTATTCAACAATTACATCCCTCTTTCACTGAATTTGATGACAACCATCGAGCCAGCTTTGACTCTGAGGCAGGGAATTTTGCTGATATAAAAAATGAAGATCTAAGAAAGACTTCTTTAGATAGCTACGCAAATGCCCGACTGGATTATAACCTGATGGCATATCACAGCCCTGCGGTAAGCAATAGCATATACAACGACTTTTCTCCCTTAACTACGACGACTTCAGTTACGCCCTCGGTGAATTCAATTCACTCCACCCAACCTTCCTTCTTTTCGGCTCAGCAATACTTCACCACAACTTCCATTGACCATATAAATTCTGCCCAGAGAACTTCCTTTGACTTGTTGTCCAAAAGCAGGAATTCATTAGACAGTCAGCATTCATCCATTAATAGAAACAAGAATCGGGGCGAACCTGGACGTTATACCAGCTTTACTAATTCTATCACCAATTACATTCCCTTTATGAGTGATAGAAGTAATCAGAGATCTCGAGGAATCTCATCTTCGTCTCCTCCTGTATCTCCTGGTGATAAGTCGATGGGTAGTGATAGAGCGCAGCATTCGAGGCACATTATAAAGAGTATCTTCAAAAGCTCAAATACCTCGAACAATGGTTCCGGTGAACAATCGGGAATAATTTCTGATTCTCAAAATATTGAAGAGTCAGAAATGGTTGATTCAGATGCCTCACCTGCCAGTATCAAGGATTTAGAATCAGACAATTTGGAATCTCAACCTACTGATGCACAAATGATTGAAAATCAGGCAAATGTGAAGAAACCTAGAAAATCTAAAAGAAGTCTTTTCACAAGATTCAAAACTCCTGCAAAGACTGAGACCCTCGATGGTTTTGGTGATACAGGGGTAGAAAAAAGTCAAGAGTTTGACAATAAGGACCACGTAAATGATAGTATGAACAATAGCATTAACAACAGCATCCATAATAGCATAAACACTATCCACAGCAATAGCGGACACGACAGCCCAACTTCAGGACCAGTTTCTTGCAGTCAAACTCCTTCGATTGATAAATTGCAGCAAACAAGTGCAGGCTTTGCCCTTGATGCTACATCTCTGAATGGATCACAATATAGAGCTCCATCTCAGCAACCTGGTAAAGAACATGATTATGCTTCATTGTTCAAAAAAGTTGGGAAAAGAAAAAGACCCGGAAAAACGAATCTGAAACCTAAGAAAGAGGAGCTGCTTTCTGATAGTTCCAAGTTTGATCCTATAGAACCTAAGACGAAACAAAGCCTATTTAAATCTTCTGAAGAAATTCAAACATTTGAAAGAGAAGGTTCAAGCTCTTCCTCTCTTTCGAATATGAACCTTACTAATATGAAAAGCTCCAATGAATTCGACTCCCCTGGTATTGAATATGATACTGAGAGCGAAGAATCCACTCTTGCGAGTGCCTCAAAGAGAATTTTGGGTTCGAAATTATTACCCAGAAAGAAAAACCAACGGTCTGCAAATCCCAATAGTGTGGCAACAATCATTAACAAGGGAGTTGAGGTGGAAGTGGATTTGGAATCATTAGACTTACCACCTAACACTCAAATATTCCCCACGAGTATAATTAACTCAAAAAATAGAACAAGGGGGAGGAAAGAGAATAAAGATGCCGATTTGGTTGATCTGTCAAAGATATATCTTTGTAATTACTGCTCAAGGAGATTCAAAAGACAGGAACATTTGAAGCGTCACTTCAGATCCTTGCATACTTTCGAAAAGCCATATGATTGCTCAATTTGTCATAAGAAATTCAGCAGATCTGATAACTTGAATCAACACTTAAAGGTGCACAAGCAAGAAGAAGAGGAAGCTGCCGCTGCTGCTTTAGCTGCGGGTGATTCTACTGTCCTGTAAATACTGAGAAGCTGCTCCACTATTGTTTGTATTGAAACTGAGAATCGATTATCAACGATATATATGATATATATGCTCATCATGAGCCGACAGACCTGTCGGAATAAAGGAAAGTAAAAAAAAAAATAACAAAACACTCAAACATCTTTATTAGAATTGAATAATTAATAGACCATTTATGCGAAGGATGTGGGATATTTAAAGTATGCTAATCATTATGCAGAATCATTACTCATGTATTCCTGTTATTCTGTAGGGGTGTATACATCGTCTTGCAATGATAGCTGTTCTGTTAATTTGTCGCTCTTAATATTATCTAACATCTCATCCTTGCCTTTCTTCGGTGCTTTAGTAATACAGTTATTAGTCTTACTAGCGGTTCCTCCAACACAAATATTTCTTTCTCTATGCTTTTTCATGGCGTCTAATCTTGCAAACTCTTTCCCACAGGGACACTTGCAGTAACGAGCATCTAAATGTCCTTTAACATGCCTATTCAAATCATGTTGTCTGACGAATCGCTTGGGACAATAGGAACAGGCAAATGGACGATCACTTAAATGAGTTTGAATGTGTGATCTCACATTATACCTTCTTGTAAACTTCTTACCACAATTCCTGTAAGTGCAGGTGAAGATTTTATCTTCATCGGGTCCCTCCCAGTATCTGTCTAGTTCTCCAGGGGGCAACAAAGAAGTCTTTTTAACTTTTCGTCTGAGTGTTGATTGTTGAATATGTTTTTTCACATCCTTTGAAGCTTTTTCATTGGGAGAAATAATTGGACTCCACTCAAGGGTGACATTGTTTTTCGTAGGAGTTGAAGTAAATTGGTTTTTCAAGGGGGTAAGTTGTGTTATAGTAGCGTTCGCATCGATCAGTTCATCGTTTAGCAACCCTTTAGTATCATTATCATAGTATTTAAGAGGTGACGAACACAAGGACGATGACCCATATACTGGCGATGATTGAAGTTGATAGTTAAAATTATTCACTGCAGATTCGGGATCTGGTTCAGAAAAGAATTGTGGTTTTGTGAATATACTTCTCTGTGCTGGTGAAGAGTATTTGTTGATCAAATAATTGGTAGACTTTATAGGTGACGGTGATTGTGGCTCAGGAGAGGACTGAAACTCGGGTGACCCATTGGAGAGTGTTGGAGGGGATGGTGGAGGCAAAATATTCGTGCCCTGCTGGAAACTCAGCTCCCCTAATGTAGGAGGTTGATTTCTAGTGAATCCTGCTGGTTCTTGCACAGGGATTGCAACATACTTGTATTGGTATGACGTGTGCAGGGAAGGCTCATTACTGGCGGTATTAGGTTCCAAGTTTGTCCTGTTATTCTCTATTCCTTGGGTGGGAGCATCACCAAGAAGAGGACCAATATCATTGACGTAGCTTATTGGTTCACTTCCGTCTTTTCCTCCTCCAAATTTCAAGTCTTGAAGGTATTTGGCAGAGAAATTATTCACGGGTGCAAAATTTAAGTCATTGTGAGAGGGGTTCATTGCACTTGAACTATTTGACTTCGAAGGTGTTGGTGAAGGAGGGAACTTGTAAGATTTTGGATTGGGTGCAGTAGATATATAGTCTTTATCTTCTTTGGTATTCCTCGATGGGTAAGATCCATTATTGGCATCTTCCTCATCTTCATCCTCCTCTCTTAAAGTAAAGGGCTGGGCTGCTTCGAAACCTTCCTTTGGAACGTTAATTGACCACGATGATTGTTTCTCCATGTTTTTCAAAAGCTCACCTGGAGATATTGATTTTCCTAAATCTACGGAAGCCTTGGAGGGCCTAAAAAGTTCACCATTTATCCCTGTTAATGATAATTCTCTGGTATGATCAGCGAATCCAAAGATTGCAGTCCCACTAATTTTTCGACTATGTCCCCGTTGATGTTGTGAAGGTTGTTGTTTTTGCTCATTATTCATAAATCCTGAAGGGACGTCGAGATCTTGCAAACCATTTAATGTTTCGTTAAAGAGATTATCAACTTCATTGAATTGGGTGAAGTACTGCTCAAAATCTTCATTTGGGAGAGGGATTGACCTGGTTTCTCCAGAGGCATCCTCCCAAGTTTGAAAATTGTCCATTACTCGAGGTTGGTGATTTCTTGTTTTGAAGACCTTTGATCTAGTTGAATTAATCTGTCTGAAGGCTTTTTTATTCTCTCTTCCTTTTAGTCTCTTGACCTCTTTCTTTTATCCAATTGTTATTGATTTCTTTGAACTTTGACCCTTCACTTGTCAAAGAAGAAAGTAATGTTGATAGCAATTTTCTCAGGGTATCTCAGCTACTTCAACCGGAGAAAGATGGTAAAACTTGAAATACAACCTTTGGATTATGTTCCATGATTGCCTAATTTGGAAATTGGTAAATAAATCCAATATATATGCGCTTTTAAGAGGAATAAGATAAACTTATTGCATACAGGTCGTATTTGATTTTTGATGTCAAGCATGATGCCCATCGAGCTAATTAGGTAATTTGAATCCGAAGTGAAACCTTTTACTTTCCTACAATTAATTTTTAATATTACCTCATTTTCAACTCCTGTTTATAAAAAATTGATAGGTAGATTGATTTTGTGTACTGAATATCTAATCTAACTAAAGCGTACATAATGCGCTAAGATGATAAAGATTTTATAAAAAAAAATTACCAATGTCATGCGATATACAAAGCTTACTCTAATAACAACATCTTTCTTGGGTCTTCAATCAATTCCTTGACAGTTCTCAAGAAAATGACTGCTTCACGACCATCCAAAACTCTGTGGTCATAGGTCAAAGCCAAGTACATCATTGGTCTCGAAACAACTTGTCCCTTAACAGTAACTGGTCTTTCCTTAACACCATGTAAACCCAAGACAGCAGTTTGAGGCATATTTATGATTGGAGTACCGTATAATGAACCAAAGACACCACCATTGGAAATGGTGAAGGATCCACCGGTCATATCTTCTAAAGTCAACTTGTTGTCTCTGGCCTTCTTACCCAAGTTTGAAATTTCCTTCTCAATACCCAAGATGGACAATGACTCAGCATTTCTCACAACTGGAGTAACCAACCCCTTAGGAGTAGCAACTGCAACAGAGATATCAGTGTAGTCTCTGTAAACCAATGTATCATTATTTTCGATAGATGCATTAACTGCTGGGATATCCTTCATAGCCAAAGTAGAGGCCTTAGAGAAAGCACCCATGAAACCTAACTTTATGCCGGTCTTCTCCAAGAACTCATCCTTGTACAACTTTCTAAATTCCATTATGTTGGACATATCAACTTCGTTGAAGGTAGTCAAAGAAGCAGCAGTGTTTTGAGATTCCTTAAGACGCTCAGCGATTCTTAATCTCATTCTGTTCATCTTGACTCTTTCTTCATTTCTGGAGAAGTTAGTAAAGGTTGGTCGTTCCTTAGATGTCTCTTTCTTTGGCTCCTCTTTCTTTGGGGCTTCCTTCTTTGGCTCCTCCTTCTTTGGGGCTTCCTTCTTTGGCTCCTCCTTCTTTGGCTCCTCCTTCTTTGGCTCCTCCTTCTTTGGCTCCTCCTTCTTTGGCTCCTCCTTCTTTGGCTCCTCCTTCTTTGGCTCCTCCTTCTTTGGCTCCTCCTTGGCTTCACTAGCTGGAGCAGAAGCACCACCAGCTGGAGCCTCACCTTCTTCAATCTTGAGCAAATCTTGACCAACTTCAACGGTTTCCTCTGGTTCAACCAAGAGCTCGGTGATTGTACCGGAAACTGGAGCATTGACTTCTATATCAATCTTATCCGTTTCGATAGTGGCTACAGTTTCATCTTGATTCACGAATTCACCCACTTTTTTCAGGTACGAGGATAAAGTACCTTCAGTGATGGATTCGGCCATCTCAGGAACTTGAACGGTTTGAGATGCGAAACGCTTGAAGCTCATGACATTGCTCAAAGGATTGACACGCTTAGTTTGAAAGGTTCTTGGCTGACTAACCAACAGTATGTCTCTCTTTGACAATGCAGTGGCAGCTCTCATACCATTGAAAGTTGCTGACCTCGTTGAAACGGTCGGGAGACGTTTTAAAGAAGTCTTGAGGTTTCTTGACAACATCTTATGTAGTAATGAATATCCCTATGTTGATCTAGTTCAAAACCTATAATTTTTTAAGGCAAATTGAAAATCTTGGGGAACTAATTATGATTTGTTTCTCTCCCATTGGCCTCGCTTTGCTTGCACTACCCTATTTCCATACAACACCGGGTCATTTTGTGTCATGCATTCAAGTCCGAAGTTCCGGGGAGGTCGGTATTATTATATTTGTTACCAATATCCGTCTCCGACCACCAGTAACTAGCAACTCCCGGCGTTTCACGGGGCCAGCGAAAATTTTCTGGTCCGGAAGTCATTCGTCGTCCATTATATGCCGGCTGTCTTTTATACACTCTTCTCTCGGACTCAATCTTTCCCGGTCAACTGAAAGTGGCCGGCCGCGCGTGCTCTTTTAAATCCTGGCATTAAGGCTGCAAATTCGGCTTTTACGTTGCAAATTTCTTCGCGGTCTCATAACAGAGGATATGGTAAATTGCAACATCATATTTAATGGTGGTTATTGAAAAGTAGTCCTTGCTACCTAGTGTTACAAGCATATGATTTATCAGATCGGAACCATCCTGTGGGTCGACCATACTTTTTATTCATTAAACTTTCAAGAAAAAAAAAATTACGTTATTCTTTTTTCTGCTATACACTCAAACTGCCTATTCCTTATGAATATATTCCATAAGCTCATGAAGCAAATTTTCCAATGACGAGTAGAAAGTACAATAGTCATTGACATCCACAAAGTTGTTCCTTAAATCATAATAGATCTTCTCATTTAACCGAGTTAATTCATGAGTATACTCACTAGTATTCTCATTCTCGATATTCCCCACCAAAGAACCGGTAAACATCGATGTTTTATCTATTGACCGAGCCACATCATGGCCACTTTTGCTCATTTCTCTATTATAATTCATGTCGTTGAATTTTTTCGATTCATTGGTGTCTTCCAATTGTAAAGCTAAATTCTCTTCTCCGTTCGTAGATAGAGGCAACACTGGCAGAGGAACATTCATGACACTGAATAGTTCACTCATATGCATGTAACCAGTAACCTGGTAGTCGAAGAATTCTAACTTCGAAGATTCACCATCTGAACCATTATAAGAACTTATTAAGGGAACAACGTTGTATTTTTTCAAGATATATTCCCATGTAAGGTTTGTTAAAGAAAGCATTCTTTTGTACTTTTCATTTTTGAACCACTTTCTATTCAAAATGTATAATGCTTTGTTTATAAGATTAACGTAAGTCACCAACTCGTTTAAAGACATAAACTCATACTTGAGTTTGACACAAATAATAATAAACAATAAGATAATCGAATCGATCGGAATTGTTCTCTTAATGTACCAATTGAACTTGCCGTATTTTATAAAATCATTGTACTTTAAGAAATCATTTAAATTGTGTAAAATAGAAGGAATTAAATTGTTCTTCAAATTGTCATAAGAAAACGTCCCAAATTGATTGAACTTCAATTGGGCGATTGAAGAATTGTTGAAATTACTTATGATATTGGCCTCGGGACAATTACCAAAAGTATCTTCAAATTTTGTTAACGAAAGTGAGTCACCTTGATGTTTCGATAGCCTAACTTCGTATTCACTCTTCTGTGAATCAGGATCCGTTAGTAAAATCTTTTTATGTAACAACATCAAGGCTCGGTCGACAAAGCTCCAAGAATGATTCTTGATAAAGTTGACCACATTCATTTCATGTACCGTTGCTGGAGGGTTAACCTTGTAAAATTTTGTAAGCCTGTTAATGGCCCTATTAATATCTAAGAATAGATCCATTATCAATTCCTTTATCTCCACTTTCTTTGCCTCTGTAATATTAGCAGATAATCCATTATGAAGTTCGTACACCAATTCACTAAGGATTCTATCGAAACCAAACTTGATTTTCATTGACAATATCGACGCATTCAATTTTTTCCCCACAATAGCCCCATTTTTGTCAAAGAAGGGTTCATCTTCATCTGGCATTAAAACGTTAAAATCGTCAAATCTGCAAACTGGTGGTAGATGGAAATTATGGCTGGATAAGGCATCCAAACCAAAAATCACCCACCATAATAACCTCCTGAATTTAATAACTTCCCAATCAGCTATTCTTAAAGTAATTACTGGATCCTTATGTAATTGGAGAAATTTAGCATACCTGATAATTTGAGACATTTCCATTGTGGAAGGATTTGGTGATGTGGATTGAATAATGACGTTACCTAATAAAAGCGGCATGGTTTTCAACCCATGAGGGTAGTTATAATACTGACAAATCATATTGAAAGCTTTCAAGTATTTGTTAAGTTCCTGGTTTAAAAGCAAATTGTCGTACTCTTCAAATTCAGAAATGGTAGAGGCATAAATGATAGGAAAATACAAGGTGTAAAATTGCAAACAGTTGAAACCTTGGGTATTATCAGGTGAGCTAGTTCCATTAGAAGAGCTCGTTGAGGACAATTGACCACTTTCTTTGACTCCTTCATTATCCCAAAATCTATCATGAACCTTTACAAAATCAAAAAGGTTAATCATGACCGGCAATAAGATATGAACAGAGTTGATATATCTATTGATAAGTTCATAAGATCTTTCTCTAGTTGGTAAACAGCGTACCAAGTCATCAAGTAAATTTTCGTTGAAATAATTCATATTTGTCCCGTATAAATAATTTGTTTTGGTAGCGGGATTCGAAGGTAGACCAGTTAAGGAGTTTTGTAAACCAGGATTCAGGGTAGGGGTGCTTTCTCTTAAGTTAGGTTGAACGGAAGTCGTATCAGTTCCCACTGTGTGAGGTTCGTTTTTTCCCTGATTGGTAATCGAGAACTCGTTCCTAAGGCCGTGGCCCTCCGAGTGCAAATCCACGGAGTTTATATCACCTGTCACGCCGTTAGCCATGACCTTATTTTTTTCTAGTAATTGCATTGTAGGTGAATCCAAATCGTTAAAACCTTGTTTTCCAAATATTGTCGCTAGGGTTATATTCTGGTTTGAATTTGCGCTATCAGGAGTTGAAACAACGTCAGTACCCCCAGTAGAATACATTAATTGTTGATCTTGGTTAGGCCCGCTAACAGAATTCGATTGAGTCAACGAATGATTGAAGAACTTTCCTGACATGTTATTAGTCGAGTTGTTCATTATTGGGGTTTGTAATACACTATTTGTTCCCGCTCCTTGTTGATTTGTAGAGGCGTTTAAAGCAGCACCTGTAACTGGTGGAGCACCAAAACGCTTCATGTTGTCATATCTATGAGGAAGTCCATCCATACTAAGATTCAAGTAGTTAAGGGAAAGTTCAGGAACGATAGCTGATGGGATCTTGTTAAAGTTTTCTATACTTTGAGCGCTAGTTAATGTGGATCCAGATGAAGAACTAAAATCATCAGAATCTCTCAGGTTCCTGTGAGTATCATCTAAATTCTTGGGGATCAAAGTGGGTGATTCACTCCAGTTTTCTGTCATCTCATCGCTTACACTTCCTCTTTTAGGTCTCAGACCAAAATCATTGCCTTTCTTACCACCTCTACTCACTCTGTCATTAATGAAGTATTTGCATTCAATACCAAGCTTAGAACAGTTATTGCATACGGGAGTAGTCCGTGAGCATTTAATCTTCTTCGAGTGACAATACACACAACTCAAGATTTTCCTTTGTCTGGCCTTTTGCACTTTCATTACCGTTCCATTTGCCAATACTTTCATCTTTGATCTCTTTTTAGAATTTCCATTTTTTTCTGTTTTCTTATCATCCATTATTGATGACATGTCTTTTGAATTTATAACATTACTTTGAGATTGAAGTTCTGAAACCCCCGTCACACTTCTTAATACAGCCTCGTTATCGAAAGACAGAAGTACCCCAGCGTCTCTGATGGCAGAATCTAGCATCATCATTCCACCGTTACTATTATCTCCTTTATTCATTATTAAAGGAACAGTGGAAGGATGCTTAAATGACGAAGTGTTGGCTTTTATCGACTATCAAATGTTTGATGTCAGTGGGTCCGGGATATGACCTTAGATGCGTGTATGTGCACTACTTATTATTCTCTAAACCCTGGTACCTGTACCGGCAGATTTTATGCTTTTACGGGGTGAAAAGAATAGGTTCACACAACTAACAATAAAAGTAGTACTAAAAGCAAGCAGCTAAGTTTATACAAAAGAAGAATTGGTTACAACTCTTCCGAAAAAAACAACTAATAAGTTACGAATCAAGTGTTAAAAGAGTACTTTCAAGTCCCACCCCAGGTTTTGAGAAGCGCAGTTTTAAAGATCTCGGCGTTAAGCAAAAGTGTCAGTAAATTTGGAAAAAAAAAAAAAAAGATTAAACGCAGACAAAAAGAGGGAAACACGGAAAAGTGATGAATGTACGCTACCATTTCCGAATAAATACAACAGAAACCAAAAAAATCGAAGACGCAAAAAAAAAACAAAGAGGGGTTTCGTCTTTTCACAGTATACTCCATGGAGGACCGCATAAAATTGAGCCTTCACGTAAAAAGCAACTTGTAGAATGTTTCGAAAACTATTTTTTTTTTTTGACCTTGTTACCCTTTTAATCTTATCACATCCATGAGTTTTCCCCGGCTAAGGATATGAAACGATGTAGCCTAGGAAAAGTTATCCGGTTAGAATAGCAACTTATTATCAGTGTCAAATTTCCGACGCCATCACGTGAGAGTTTTTTTTTTTTTTTTGCTTCTTCACACCTTCCTTCGTTTTGCATTTCCATTTTTTTCCACTTTCCTTTTTTGCATTTTGCTCAACTTTTACACTTTGGCACGTTTTGCACTTTATTTTCTTTTCACTCTCTCCTGCACGCACGTCGCGAGGACAAGTCTGTTGATGTCGATGTCGACTCGCTGGCATTAATCTGTTGATTTAGCCTGAGGCGCCCACGAATCAAACGCGTATTTATTGTAAAGCCAAGTACAAGAGGCAAGTCTAACTGAATAAGGAGATTGAGCTTTACGATGGACTTTGAAGAAGCAGAAGATATCAATGGGGTACGGTTTGCGTGGAACTCGTTTCCTTCAACAAAGATGGAAGCGGGAAAGATAGTGGTCCCCACAGGATCCCTTTACACTCCATTGAAGTATAGAGAGGATTTGCCCATAGCAGCATACGACCCTACTTTCTGTAATAGTGCCACATGTCGAAGCATCTTAAATCCATATTGCCAAGTTGATCCCACCGGATTTTGGCACTGTGCCATTTGTGGTACTAGAAACCCTTTACCACCACATTATCAAGGTATCTCGCCGGAGAATATGCCTCTTGAATTAAGTCCTTCGAGTTCCACCATTGAATACATCACCGCAAGGCCAGTTCAGACCCCTCCTATTTTTCTTTTTGTTGTTGATTTGGGTCAAGATGATGATAATTTACAAGCTTTAAAGGAAACATTGATTATCTCGTTGAGTTTGTTGCCACCCAATGCCTTAGTTGGTTTAATCACATTTGGAACTATGGTTCAAGTTCACGATTTAGGCTCTGAAAAAGTCAAAAGATCTTACATATTTCGTGGTGATGCCGATTATCAGGAAAAACAAATCAGTGATATGTTAAATAAACCAACTTTAGTTGCTCAAGGTCAAGTCCCTCAATACGGCAACTCAATGGCAAGATTCTTATTACCCTTGGAAGAAGTTGAATTACAATTAACGTCAATTTTAGAAAAATTGACTAGAGATCCTTGGCCCGTCGCCAATGGTGACAGAACACTTAGATCCACCGGGTCTGCAATCAATATTGCAACTAATCTTTTGGGTTTAACTTTCCCTGGCTTTGGTGCTAGAATCATGCTTTTCAGTGCGGGTCTGAGTACCTTAAACCCTGGTTTGGTTGTAGGTCACAAGCTAAGAGAACCAATTAGATCCCACAGTGACATAGACAAGGATAACGCGAAGCATTACAAAAAGGCAGTTAAGTTTTATGATGGAATTGCCACAAAGCTCGTCAAGAATTCTCATGCATTGGATGTCTATGGAGGATGTTTGGATCAAATTGGTATGTTGGAGATGAAGAACCTTTGTAATAAAACAGGTGGTACTATTTTGTTGACAGATGCATTCTCCACATCTATCTTCAAACAATCCTTCTTGAGAATGTTCAATAAAGATGAAGAAGGTTATTTGTCGATGGGTTTCAATGGTACTTTAGACGTCAAATGTTCCAGAGAATTGAAGGTGAGTGGTTTAATTGGCCATGCTTCATCGTTAGGAGTTAAAACACATAATGTCTCCGAGAATGACGTCGGTCTTGGTGGATCATCTCAATTTAGAATGTGTTCCCTCACTCCACGTCATACTTATGCCATCTTCTTTGATGTCGCAAACACTCAACCTTTACCTCCAAATGCTCAAAGTTTCATTCAATATATTACCCACTATCAACATGCATCAGGGACTTATAGGATACGTGTGACAACGGTTTCTAATTTCTTGACTCTGGACGAGCAAACTTTGACTAATTCATTTGATCAAGAGGCAGCCGCTGTCTTGATGGCAAGGGTTACTTTGTTCAAGGCCGAGCAGGATGATGGCGCTGATGTCTTGAGATGGGTCGACCGTATGTTAATAAGACTTTGTCAGAAATTCGCCGATTATCGAAAAGATGTACAAGAATCTTTTAGATTAGGTCCACAGTTCCAATTGTATCCTCAATTCATTTACTATTTGAGAAGGTCACAATTTTTACAGGTTTTCAATAATTCACCTGATGAAACGGCTTTCTATAGACATGTGTTATTAACAGAAGATACTAATAACTCATTGATTATGATACAACCAACTTTAACTTCCTTCTCTCTTGATACTGAACCTGAACCAGTGTTGTTAGATTCAATTTCTATTAGAGATGACGTAATTTTGTTATTGGACACTTTCTTCCATATATTAATTTATCATGGAAAGACTATTGCACAATGGAGAAAAGCTGGTTATCAAGATCAACCTGAGTATGAAAATTTCAAGAACTTATTAGATGAACCAAAGCAAGAAGCAGCAGAGTTATTAGTGGATAGATTCCCATTACCTCGTTTTATTGATACCGAAGAAGGTGGTTCTCAAGCCAGATTCTTATTCTCTAAATTAAACCCATCTACAACTTATAATAGCACCGGGTTTGCCACTAGTGGAGGAGCTGTTGTGTTGACTGATGACGTTTCATTACAAGTATTCATGAGTCATTTACAAAACTTGGTTGTTTCCGGTTCTGGCTAAGTACATAAGTTCTTTTATATTTCCTCGATGGCTCCTGTAGTCATCTTCAAAAGTTAGACTGAATATACCTTTTTTCATCTTTTTGATTGAGATATCCCTGTAATTGCATCTTCGTAGTATCGCGATTTTTTTTTTCACTAAATTCATGTCAATAAAACCACTATAGATCTTATCAATCATGTCAAAAGACACCTTATCAGCAGGTAAGTAGAACAATCCTCGCTTATGATTTAGACCTTTTTCCACTAACAGTAATAATAGACGAAATTGCACTTTATGATCGACAAATTCGATTATGGGGGATGTCCACCCAGCTTCGTTTGAGATCTGCAAAGGTTTTGGTGATAAACTTTGGAGGGTTGGGCACTGAAATTGTGAAAAACCTTGTTCTTGGGGGGTTGAATACGATCGAAATATTGGATGACTCCGTCGTTAAAGAGGAAGATTTCGCTTCACAGTTTTTCTTGCCCAACGATGATTCAATAATTGGTGAAGTTAAACTACCATTGGTTGTTGATAGTATCAAAGAGCTCAACAAGAGAGTGACATTAAGCATAAATACTTCGTCTTTGAAAGACACGCTCATGGACGCTTCTTATTTAGAACAATTTGAAGTGATACTAGCCACCGAGTTATCGAGACAGGAAATTGAATCATTGAACGAGTTCACAAGAAGCTTGAATATTCCACTATATGTTGCTGGTCTTCATGGAATGTTTGGATATATTTTCACTGATTTGATCTCACATTCCTCTACTGCAGAGTTGGAAGCGGGAAACCAGGCTCGTAAACCAGGTACTAAGTTAAATCGCTGCAAGACCATCGCAAAGGTTGAGGCTATAGAAGGAAGCGATAAAGAGCTTGTCAGTGTTGTCGATGAATACGTTCCATTGAAAGAAATTTTCAGATCTAAACATCTCTTGAGTCAATTGAACAAAAGACAGTTGAAAAGATTATCCGCTGCATTGCCATTAACATTTTCTTTACTTGATTTCGAACGTCCGGACCCTGAAGATTATATCAACAAGAAAAAACTTCAGTCAGCGGGCTTGCAATATTGTGAAATATTAGGTATCCCTCCTACAGCTTTGACTGAGGAATATTTGGCCTTATTCACTAATCAAGCTTTCACTGAATTCTCCCCTGTTGCCTCTGTTTTAGGAGGAGCTCTCGTTCAAGATTTAATTCAATATTTAGGAGGTAAAGAAAGTCCCATGAATAATGTGTTAATCTTGGACTCTATTAAATCAGAAATGCCTATATATACATTATAATCATTATACAGATAATCTACTTTGTGTTTGGAGTAGCTCCTCTAGCCTTTCTCTTTTTCAAATGAGACGTGTCTTTCAAAAACTTAAGCGATTTATCTAGTTTCGTCTGTAAACCACGATTCTTGGTCTGCTCATCTTTTAATGTTGATATCAATTTCTTCCTCTTCACTAGGAACTTTTCATTTTCCTCCTCTTCCTTCTGTGTAACCTCTGCCAATGTCCTCTTTTTATCTTGAATCTCACTTTTAATGGCAACAATTTGCCTTTCGGAGTCATGTATGGATTTGGAAGAGCCATTGAGTGCCTCATTAGAATATCCCTTTTCTTCATTCTTGGCCTTGATTCTATCAAGCGTATTTTTTATGGAGTCTTGCAACTCCCATATTTCTAATTGATTCTTGATAAACTCCTTCTTCTTTTCGCTTACAACGTTATGCTTTTTTTCATAGTCTTTTACCTCCTCTGTCGCACTATCAACTTCAGTCCTTACAGTTTCAATTTCATTGACTTTCTTTTCAGATAGCTTTTCAGCTGTAGAAATCCTCGACTCAACATGTTCAATTTCAGCAATCAAAGCTGCCAATGTATTTTTGAGATCCAGGCCTCGTGTATTGGCTCTTGGAGCTTCTGTATTGTCATGATAGGTTTCGTATACAGCCAACTCATCATCCACTAATTTCTGTTGAGGATAGAGTTCATTTAATGTCATGATCAACTTGTGAGTCAACATTTTGGAACTAATGTCCAACTTCGGACCTTCTCCGACGTTGTTATATGAATGAATACCAATCAATGTATTGTAGTCATTCTTCAAAGGGTTTGAAACGTAGTTCAGCTCTAGCCTTCTTGTTTCATAGAATGTAGGTTTCTTCTTCTGCGTCAGATCTCCATCCAAATGATGATAGCCGTCATAAGGAGTGTAATGAAAGTGTACTTCTGTGAGTAAAGATCTTTCGACATCCGTTGCTGAAAATGTAGGTATAGAGGGTAAATCGGGTAAAGGCCAAGTGGGATATACATTTTCTTTGCTTTCACTGCCAAATAAGATACTGAAAAACCGACCAGATAAATAGCTTAATTTCTTATTGTAAATTGGAAATATATCTGGAGGTAAGTTACCAATAAAGTCCCTGAGACATACGATCGATGAGATTATTTTAGGCAAGTAATCGTCTTTACCTAAATCATCAGCATAATATAATTGGCAATGCTCCACCGTTTTCAATGGAATTAGATGTATTATAACACAATCGTGCGTTCTATTTTGATGTCGAAGTTGTTTAAAAAATGCAGATTGTGTATCAACATGACTATCAAAGACTATGAGAGCATCAAATTTTGTTTTCTCGAGTTGCTCTGAATTTTTTTGAAGAATACCGTCATGGGGGATAAGATGTATCTCGGGTTTCCCATCTTCATGCTTGTCGTTTTTTGAGGATTCTTTCTTGACGTTATTTCCAACGTATCTTTTGATCAGACGCGGACCATTTGTGCCTAGCAAAAGGGCATCCACTAAGTCGAGATATTTCGAATTATTTTTCATGACAATGCCGATGCTTTTATTTTTAGACAACGGGTTTTTAATGATGACATTGATCAAATCCCGTAGCACATTGAATTTCCCACTTGTTTCCGCTAGTTTGTTTGGCATGTCTCTTTGGGCAAGGTTCTTGGGCATATAATGGCTTATCAACAAATAAGGATGAGTGGAAACTAACGACGCATTTTCAATACAGATTTCCAAAGACTTTATGATTAGATCCGATTTATCATCGGTTTCAAAATATTTCAAAATGTCAGAATAATGCAAAGAAACTATTTGGTCTGTCAATTCTTTCTGAAATTCATACATTGGGGTAGCCAACGTGTAGACTCCGCTCAGGTTTTCCTTATCTAATTCAAGATCTATGATAGGAGGCTCGGGTGTACCATCTAATATCTTGAGCAAATTCATTTCTCTAGTTTATAAATGTTGTTAAAGGTTTGCAATTTCAATCAGGTTATCCAAAACTGTATCGGCATCCGTAAGTAAGTATATATGCAGGTATTATATTATCTTGTATGTAAAGGTCCGTATTTTATAACGGTGATATCTAATTGTTAATACACACACCCACTTAATAGTGGGTAAATTGTTACATTGGTCCCGTAAAGCTTATGAAATATCCCAAAGCTTGACTGTTTTATCCCAGCCACTGCTTACAATGCTAGTGCCATCGCCACTGACATCACAGCTCATTGCCTTGTCATTGTAGTTAAGGGTCTTGATTAGGGCCCAGTTATCTGCGGACCAGATCTTTGTAGTACCATCGTAAGAAGAACTCACCAAAAATGTTGCATCGGCATTGAGTAGCTCAGGAAACTTATCGTCTTCATCAGTAACCTTTTTGGATAATTTTTGCCCTAGAGTCTGGTCGAAAAATCTCACATCGCTTACCAAGCTCGAATGGGCAGGTATGCTGAATAAAGGATCATCGGAACGTCTTCCAAGCATTCTGAGATCCCAAATTTTTATGGAAGAATCACCACTTGCTGATGCTAAGTGAAACCCATTATTGGAAAAATCCAAGGCATATATGCCCTTAATATGGTCCGTCAAAGTAGCAATGGATCTTCCCGATCTTAAATCCCAAAGACGGATAATAGCATCTAGACCTCCCGATGCAAACAAGCTGCCATCTGGATGGAAAGCGCCACTGAACAATTCTTTCGAATGCCCTTCTTGTTGCACTAGAGATTCTTCGCTTCTTTCTATGTCCCACAACTTCCATGTTTGATCGAATGAAGTCGTGGCAAAATACCTGGAAGATGGATGAAATAATGCCTTTGTGATTCTATTATCATGACCGTTTCTGATGGTCTTTTCGGGCTTGAGTTTGGTATGATCAGCTTGTGCTCTCCAAAGGTTGATGTCTCCTTCATTACCACCAGATATCAAAAGATTATTAGAGGCTTTGTCCCAATCAATAGCACTTGCCTTCTCGTGATGATATGCATGATCCAGTTTATATTGAAGCTCTAAATCTTCTCTCCTGATGAAATATACATTCCCATCCCATGACCCGCATGCAATTAAAGAAGAGTCTCCATTGAACCTCACTGCTGAAATGGCACGAAAATTGTCAGCAATCAGCTGTGTTCCTACCAACTCTGCTTTTTGTAAACTTTGTGCGATAGCTCTACGGTGTTTCAATGTCTTGATAAAATTCTGATTTTTGAATGCCTCTTTACTTTCTTGAATTCTGTTCGAGGCCCTGTTCAACGAAGACTTGAGAATATCTTTTCTCGCCTCCAAGAGTAGTTCAGACCCAGGAGTGAAATACTCTTCATCTTCCTCATCTTCCTCAACTTCATCTGATTCATCATAATTCACCATTTCTTGTTCTTCTCCACCACTTTGGTCCTCTCCTTGAGGAAACTCCTCATTGGGGGCACCATTGTGTCCATTCAAGCCATTCCCATATGATGGATCATTCACCACTGGAATTTCGTCAATATCCATAATACAGTAAACTCTGTGGATTATAAGCCTCTCCGAAGCTTTAACATACAATAGTGAAAATTGTAGATGTGACTTTATGCAGGTCCTCTAAAGACTGCAAAATAAGATACGAATAATGAAACGAAGTAAAGCAGTCTAAAAGAGGCATTATTATATTGTTCTGAGAGCTGAAAGTTATATACTCAGTGATTTTCCCTAATTATCCTTTGAGCAAATTGGGCAAAGGTCTCATTTTCGTTGCACTTTTCGTTTAAATTTGGTTGACAGAATACTGCTAAAGTATTTCTCGCAATGGAGGGAAGACTTGTTCCCTTAACATAGTGGGGAACAGCCTTGAAGTTTGACTCGGATATTTCTTCCAATGCTGATCCCGACTGAAACGCAAGATGGTCACTTGGTATAGCAACTTTGACTACCTTATTGTGTCTATTTCTAATGTATAATCCTGCTTCAGGGTCAGGAGATGCCTCGAGAGCATTTGTTAGTCCCTTAGATTCGTCAATGAACAATGCGGAAGTGAGTCCAGTTATACACGAATGGTCAAGATGTTCTCCGCACCAATCGTCGTCATTTGAATCGACATCTCTGTTCGATGGATAATAATGTAACAATCGAGCCTTAGAAGTGGTAGACTCTCTTACTACTCTCTGCAAGAACCCTTCTTCATAGACACTGTAGTTTCTTCGTATATAACTATCACATGTAGCAGCAACAAGTTGCGCAACATCGATAATCAAATTACATAATTCTTTTAGATTGGCCTTAAAATTATGTAATCCTTCGTGGGCTTCAGAGGGCCATATATTTTGGGCGGTGTACATTTTGAAGTTAGGATACATCTTTACCACGTCTTTTGGAGCACCTTCTAAGTCATTCTCCTTATGGAAGGCACAGTTGACGTAAAAAGAACCCTTGTTAAAATCAGGGTTTCCTGTTTTCGATAATTTTTCTTTCCCACATGACCATCCCGTAAGCCATGATGATTCCTCCAGCTCTAAGCTCTTTAGGCTGGCTTCAGGTAAGTTCGCAAGAACTGAAGCGCTTTTCAAGACTTTAGATCTTAAAAGTTGAAAACGTTCAGGCAATCCATTCACCAAGATAATTCCTAGAGAATCAGGGCCGAATGCCTCATTCAAAACATCAAAATCTATGCCTCTTTTGAGCTCATCAAGTGTAACAATAACTGGTTTCACGCTTTCTCCTTCAGTCATCTTACATTTAAAACCTCCATGATAAATATGCTTCAAAATTGGTAAAGATGCGACTATCTTTTGATATCAGAATTTATATGCAGTTAGTGTAACATCAGATGCATTTTACCAAATAACAAGTAATAAATCCGCATCTTAAGTGTTTGTCTTCTTATCTTTTCTCAATGCTCTTTGGTTTATGAGACTCAGATAAGAGAGATGCAATGCTTGTTAATGTCACTGTTGCTTGTTTTCTCCAATTCATATCTTTTCTGGCTATCCCTTGTTTTGTATGAACTATGCTATCTTCATTAGCTGAAAGCTTATCACTTTCTACAAGAACCAACAACGACGATCTCCCTTTAGAGCTCTCTGATACCTTGTTGCGGTATATATCTAGCATTGTTTTTTGAGTAAGATGGTTTAAAATGTCTTCGTCATATTCATCTTCCCCACGGATACCTGAAAATCTATAATTATTGGTTATTATCTGTTCCCAAGCACTGCTGTGACGAAGGTTGTTGCCCATATAGTTCGAACTTGATACTAGTGGCTCGCTTCTAAACAGTAAATTTATTGACTCTTGTCTCATCGCACATTTATCTGTACTTTTTAAAAACGCTTTGACCATGTTTGTTTGAAATTCTTCATTTGTCATGGCCGCTAAAGATTCTTCCAATTGATTCATGAAGTTCTTTATATGGTTCCATATTTGTTTTGTAGTTAAGTTCACACTTACCACAACTAAATAAAGTCCAATGGTAGCACGATTGATCCTTAAACCGCTTTGAAAAGTATATGCTACTTGGTACAGAAGTCTCATTGAGTGGCTGAATTCTATATTTAGCCAAAATGATAACAACATGCCGATACTTCGAATTAATGGATCATCTCGAAGCCCCAACTCAATATAGTAGTGTACTGTATTTCCTACTTCATTATCACTTGGTCCTACTTCAATGACGTAGTTGGAACCTTGAGTTAGGGGTATCGAGTTTGCCCATCTCGTATTTTTGCAACCAATTTTGTAAGAGCCTGAGAAAAAGTTACATCTGTTCCACAAATTAAGGGCTTGTTGCATTGTGTACTGGCCGCTAAAAAAAACGTTGGCGTAGTTTGTACTTTCTCTTAGAACTATCTTCCGTATTTTTTCAAATTCCAAATTCTCTAAGGTACTCAATTTTTGATCAGGGAAAAACGTAAACTCCTCAAGAACAAGACTTAAGCCTAAAATTGTTCTTTTGATTCCTCTCGATAGAAGCGCTTCTTCATATTCTTTTCTCAACTGACTGCGAGCAAAGATAAGAGCTCTATTCAGCCAATTATCGGTATTTCCAATAATTTTTTTCAAAGCATCACATCCCAAGAGTAATAGTTTGCTAAAGTTGTTTCTGTTGCTTTCAAAGTGAACCGATATGCTTGGTGACCCGTTGACATTTGAGTAAATACACCAAGAAAATCCAATAAGTTCTAGATCATAAAGTGTTTCTCTTAGTTTTATGCCAATATAGACACAAGCTAGGTCAATCGCCACAAAGTTTTTCAACTTTGGTTTCATGCCATTTAGTTTTATCATGATGGAGGCACTTGCTCTGAAACTATCATTTTCATCCTCTCCCATGAGCCATATTTCAGCATTAGGAAGAGAAGCTACTAAACAGGGTTTTTCTGAACTATTGAATACAGCCAGGAAAGCGGGCTTTGAGATTAGGGGTAAGAGATGTGAAGAATCAGGAATCTCGAATGATGGGTTGCTCACTTCCAAATCATCGAACAAAATCGTATTGATTTTAAAGCGGGAATAATGTATCCCATAGTTAATGTCAAATTCGCTCAGTATCTCTCTTTTGGTTACTGATTTACATGTGTCCTGATCTGATCCAATAACTATTAGGTTTAAATTTTTAAGGTCAAGAACATTTTTTGAGAAAATTTTAAACCGTTTGGTTTTCTCAATCCACCAATCATTTTGGTCACTTAAATCATCATCAAGGCCTTTGTAACCTTTTAAGATGTTCTCTAAACCAATACCCTTCAAGTTTATTTGCAAGTTTTCGGCTGCTGAAGAGGTTTCCGAGCTGGCAGAGTCGAATGGAGGTTTATAGTAATATCGGAACTTATCAATGGCTGCGAAATTTTGTAAGTAGTGCGAAAGCTGATGAATGCTGGGCTCTAAAATAACCTGGCTAATAAAGACGAAAAAAAGCTCTAAAATCCAACGTATTCTGACTGCTCCCTTTTTCAATAGGCCTATATCAATGATTAGTACATGTGTGTCAAATGTTAATTCTTGCTTATGAACCAATACTGAAGTAGCCAAATGTTCGGAGCTTATAAGAAAATTGCAGAACGTTCCTGACCCTTCATGTCCTAACAAACTGTTCAATAATATCATAAAGATTTCAAATTCGGGATTCTTATTTACGTTATTCACAGGAAAGAAGATTCTTAGCTTGGGGGAGAGTGTGCTTTTTATGAATAGTAAAATATTCATGTCTTCTAACTCGAATAGAGGTTGACGTAGATACCTTACCTTGAAGGCACTTTCCAAGATATTCAAGCTACAATTGTTTGAATTAGTGGTCCGAAGGGGATTAAAATGGAACATTGATAACTTCCGTAGATGATTTAAAGATTGAGGGCCCATTAATACTAGGGTCATGTTTTGAGCAATGTAATGGGTGTAGAAATATTCTATCAAGGCATTTTTTATATTGTCTGTCCCCAATAATGTCTTTGAAGTACCTGTCCCGAACCTGTGAAACGGATGAAAGCAATTAGATATTAACTTGAGCCCATGGTAAAGGATTTTCTCTGTATCATTTAAATTTGATGCGTGTTCTTCGTCGATGCATCGAATTTCATCATGAATGGACTGCTCAGAAAACCGGGGCAGAATAAAAAAGTTAGCAAATATCTCTAGGGATTGCTCAAAGACTGATTCCGTCCCAGTTCCCTTTGAAGCCAAGTTTTTCACTTCAAAAAAGAATGTTGTCTGTTCTCCTCCGGTGGTGGCATTCGTTGAACCTCCATGATCATCTATTAATCTGAAAAAGTCATTAGGTCGTGGGAACTTCTTGCTACCCAAGAATAACATGTGCTCGCATAAATGAGCCAAACCGGGCAAGCTCTCAGGATCATTATGAGAGCCAGAGGCAACGCACAACGATGCAGACGACACCTTACTTTTGAAATCTGAGATTAGGAGAGCCAAAATCCCATTGGGTAAGCGAACTAAATCATATTCCTTACGCTCATTACATAAGGACTTTTTGATATCTGAGTGAAAGCTACTAATGGATTCCCTGACTTTTTTTGCCATACCTTTTTAAAACATAATCAAAAATCTGGAGCACCTTATATATTGAAGTTCGATAACAAAGTACATGGCCATTTATGAGTTTTGCAATAACGTCATAGTACCACATTTGAAAAATTAAAAAAAAGAAGACAATTCCGATACCGGGAGTCGAACCCGGGTTTGCTCGGTGAAAGCGAACCGTGCTAGCCGTTACACTATATCGGAGTTTTCTGAACATTTTTTCCTGTGGTTCATTATGAACCCCTTGGCGTTAATTAACTACACAGGTTCTTCAAACATTTTCCGTCGCGATGGACGTCATATTTGCCGAAGCGGGGCACCATTAATCCGAACCTGTCTCAGCAGAGAATAAGGACCAGTTCGAACATTGTGATCCAAACTTTAAGGTAGTAGATAATGTTGATAGTTTTATACATATAGAGTGTGTGTTTGTATGTAAAGCTACATAGTATTTACTGTTTGTTTTGCAAAAATTTCTATTTGTTGTTAAATCGCAAAACACCACACACGCGAAGCGTAATACAAACATCGTCTTATTTGCATATTAATGAGTTATGCTCAAAGACCATTACGAAAGTGCCATCGAAATTCTATTCTTCAATCTTGATCACGTTCTTCCTCTCTTTAGGCTTGCATTCTCTGAAACACATGATTCAATACATCACGCATATATATTGAGATCGGCGAGAAATAAATAGCAACACCACTAATATCTCAGTAATAAAAAACATCAGCTCCACTAAGTTTCACTAAGCTTCACCAAGCACCACCAGGCTCCAGCGAATTTGGTTGGCCGCTGTCTACTTTAGTCTGCTGTTATCCATGTGCTGCTTGTACCTGGTTGAATTAGGCAAGTGCAATTTTGATTCGCGCACAAAGGTTACGTAACCAAGTGTTTCTTTTAAATAATGACCAACAGCCCAAAAGTCCGCTAATTCTCTCCCTAACTATTAAACATTTTCGAAATTAAACTATTAACAAATATATTACAGATTTCAACATGGCGAATCCATATGGATATACCAATTATCAGCAGTATTCTCCGATGATGAACAATTCATCTGTGAGTTCAACTTCTCCCACGTTCAGCAATTTAAATTACATGACACCACCGGATTCATCAAATTCTAATTATTCATTCCATGCCCCAAGGTTAAGATATTATTTATCTAAATCATTTGATATAGAAGACGATTTGGAATTTTGTCCAGAGATCCCTGAAAGCTATTCGGGTCAAAGTCCTACAATAAAGAAGTTTAATCCCTATACATCAACATTCTTTGCACCAGGACAGGACAAGGCAATGCATTCGCAAGCAAACACTCCTTCTACTCCAGAAACTGCTGGAACACCAAGGGTTCACACTCCAAGGGTAAAAAGACCTTTGGAGATTGTGAATCCTCATTCAAAGGTTAGAGTTGGTTCTCCTGCCACTCAAAGTAAATAAGAAAGGAGGTTTTGATGAACAAGTTAGATGCTTTGATTTATGACTTATGATTTTTTTTTTATTGCATTGGGTCGTTTGCGCCATACCACTACTATAATAGCAAATATGTTGTATTCATGATACAAGATAGAAGTTTCACCTAGATTACCTTAGAGTGTCTCATGATACAACCATGACCTTATGTAAACTACCTGGAGTTATGAAATAGAGTTTCAGTGTTGTATGTAGACTTAAGGATATCAGAGATATGTAAGAATTTTTGTAAGATTTTCCCATCATCACCAAAGATGAGCTCCTATTCGTCTGATATTTTTCTACCTTATCATTAACTAATTAACTCATATCGCGCAAGTCTTATCGCAGGGTACGATTAGCATTCTAGACAAGAAATGTATTAATGTGAGTCACCAATAGTAGTCCCTATCATACTAGTGCTACCAGACAGGAATGGATGTTTGCAGTATTCTGAAAGATAAAGTAGTACCGCTGCTGTGAGTCGAGCTGTTTGGCTGTCACTTGAAGTACAAGCGTATCAAATTAGGATAACGCCTACACTTTCCAAATTGGGAAAGTAGTAGCGATAGGATTTTCAGTATTGGCATCCTCTGGGTATATAAAAAGTATCACAGTCCTGCAAATCTATTGAATTAAGTTTAATTCTATAATAATTTTCAAGATGGTTGCTGCTATTCACCCATTTGATGGAGTCAAGGATTTTGAAGTTAGACTTGCAGCTAAGCTTGTCAAAGACTCTCATCCCGCAGATGCTGATGTTCATTTCACTCAAATAGATAGATGTGATCCTCCAAAGAAAAGTATGATCAAATACTTGGAGGCTGAAAAGCGTGGTGAAGAACCAAAACAGATTCCAAGAGTATTGTACGCTATTTATTACACTGAGGTTAACGTGCTTCACAAGGCATTGGTCAACGTTACCGTGGGACATGTCATCACCGACACCAGACTCCCTAAGGGTATTATCGGACCATTTTTGCCAGATGACATGATGGAATTAGAGGATCACTGTAACAACAGTCCTGAGGTGAAAGCTGAGATTGAAAAATTAAAGTTACCAAAAGGTTACACCGTTAGAAATGACCCATGGATTTATGCCACTGATGATCCAAATGAAACTAGACCTTTGGTTCAATTTTTCATGTATATCTTGGCAGGTAATGGTCATTCAGAATCAAACCATTACTCCTTGCCCTTGAAGTTCTCCCCTGTCTTTGAAGCTAGATCAAAGAAATTTGTGAGAATGGATTACTTACCTGGTGGATACGATGCCACCCTTCACCCAACTACACCATGGCAAGAAGTGCCAGCAGTTGAGTATCACCCAGACTTAAATGGTGAAGAAAGAGCTAGAGAAATCAAGCCATTGATTGTCAGTCAACCAGAGGGTCCTTCGTTCACTATCGATGGTTCCAAGGTCTCATGGCAAGGATGGGAATTCAGAGTGGCACCTACTGTCAGAGAAGGGTTCGCTCTTTACGATGCCAGCTTCAAAGGTAGATCGGTTTTCTACCGTCTTTCATTGAGTGAAATGACGGTTCCATATGGTGACCCTAGAGCTCCATACCACAGAAAGCAAGCTTTTGATTTGGGTGATGTTGGATTTGGTGCTTCTGCGAATCAATTGAAATTGGGATGTGACTGTTTGGGTGTTATCAAATACTTTGATGGTATAGGACACCACAGTAATGGTGAACCATTTGTTTTGTCCAACACCATTTGCTTGCACGAACAAGATGATGGTATTTTGTATAAACATGTCAACTATAGAACCCAGAACGCCGTTGTTGCTAGAAGAAGAGAACTTGTTGTACAAACTATTGCCACTGTTGCCAACTATGAATATGTCGTTAACATCAAATTTGTCAATGATGGTTTAATAGATATAGAAGTTAGAGCCACCGGTATCTTGTCTACTATGCCAATAGACGCTAATGTCAGCGTTCCTTGGGGTACAACCGTGGGGCCAAATGTCATGGCTGCTTACCATCAGCATATCTTATCTTTCAGGATTGACCCTGCTATAGATGGACACAAGAACTCGGTCGTTTATGACGATGTCGCCAAAATGCCCAAGAGTGAATTGAATCCATTTGGTGTTGGTTTTGTTCAAGATAGAAAATTCGTCGAGAAGGCAGGTCATATTGAACAATCTCCATTCACCAATAGATCATGTAAGATTATTAACGAGAACGTTATTAACCCAGTGACCAAGTCACCTGTGGGTTACAGAATTGATTTACCAGTGACTCAAACTATCGCTGCCGATAAGGAATCATTTAATGCGAAGAGAGCTCAATATGCTACCGAAGCCTTGTGGGTCACTAAATACAGAGATAATGAACTTTATGCCGCTGGTGAGTTCACTAACCAATCACAAAAGGATACCGGAATTGGTGAATGGGCCAATGGTACAGATAATGTTAGAAATGATGATTGTGTTGTCTGGGCCACTATGGGATTTACACATATCCCAAGAGTTGAAGATTTCCCAGTGATGCCTGTTGAAATTCACAACATCCATCTCATTCCCTTCAACTTCTTCAACAGAAACCCAGCATTAGACATCCCCCAAGCAAACAATGGTTTCAACAAATCACAATACTACGAAGAGTCTCACAAAAAGGAAGATAAGGCTTGCTGCAAAAATAAAATATAGGATATAGTGAATAGATAATATTGTGCGACATTGATGTAATTGAAAACTATGTACTGAATTTTGCAATATTGAGTCCACGATTACCAACTGGAGGTGATCCATTTACTGGAGGTGAACCATTCACTGGACCTATAAGTACCAACGCACGGTGTTGAGCATCATAAGTCAGCAAAAAGAGGAGATGGGAAAGAGATTTCTTGGGAACATAATTACTACCCTATGGAGGATTCAAAGGCTACGTCGGAGAGAGGCTCACGTGAACATTATTTTTTAATATTCGTTGGACCAGACTTCTCGAGATTGATGGTGAATTGTGTGGCTACTATCATTGGATCTGTTGTGGGCTACTGTTCTGATCGACGCAATGATCGACAATTAGCCAGCATAAATCGCAATGACTTTGAGCTCTTACCTATATTCCATTGGATTACTACTTTAGTTGTCATATTGTTTCCCGATTCAGCGAGGCACAGCCTTACAAATTCGGATGCGGGCTGTAGAACGCGTGATTTCAAATATGGTGCTAAATTTAGAGTTTTATTTTTTTTTAAGTCAAATCGTATATAAATACAAAGAAATCTACACCATCATTATAATATTATAGTTAAGAATGAAGTTTGGAAGTATATTGGCAGCAGCTTTGTTACCCGTCGGGGTAGTTTTAGGAGATGGTGATTTCGTCTCTGAGTTAGTTCATGACGTAAAGGCTCACAAGTCAGACTATGTTAATTACTTTTTAACAGCAAAGAGCATTCCTTCAAAGGTTCAGGAATTGGCTCAAGAAGCAAACACTCATAAAGGGTCATTTAATTCTTTATACAATAGCCAGGATGTTGCCGACTTGACGTCGTATGCTAAAAAGCTTCCATGGCATACTAGATTTGCCCAAGCAGAGGCTTCAGGCTCTGGTGGCTCTTCCGATTCTAGTTCTTCAGTTGCTTCAGCCTCTGAATCTGAATCTTCTTCTGGTGCTGCAGGAACAATTGCTGTTTCCGCAGGAGGAAGTATTTTAGTTTTACTCGCTGCGTTGATATAAACACTGATGTTATAATGAGATATGACTTCAACAGGGTGGGGCTTGGGCTTTGCATCTCTAGGACAATTAAATAGAATCAGACATGGAAATGTTTTAATCCAAATAAATGTACTAGAATTAAGCTTTTAATGATCGCGTAGAAAGATGTATGAGGTATCGTAAGAGTCATCAAGAGGTAGCTTTAAATGAGGGCAGCGTTTCTACTCTCCCTCTGAAACTAATGACGTCTAAATGCCTTACCATATCTTCTGTCTCTATTATATATATGTACTTGATGCCGGATACCTCAAGAGAAAACCTGATAAGATGGATACTATTGCGTTATTTAGTCGCTGATGAGTTAATAATGTAGGTTAAACAGAGCTCAGTATGTCATTTGAATGAAGACTTGTCATAACTACAAATTTTGAAGAGTACCAGTACTGAGTCAAATATCACAATTTGCAGCATAATATCTTGTTTATCCCAATGACTATATAGAACCAGTTCTCTTTTGAAGTCAAGGACAGCAGTAGTAGTTGAAAGGGGTACTGAACAAGAACTAATCATTGTAAAAGCAGCAATATTACATTTCGCTGTGAATCGAAACCCAAAATACACTCAGTAAATGTCAATGCAATCTCTCTATTATTACTTATTAGATATTGGCACCGGTATACAATGATACCATTTTGACCTCAGGGGTATGCCCACAATCATTTTAATCCAGAAATAGAGCAGCTTTAAAATCTCGAGAGTCACGATGTAAAATGATTTCCTAAAGAAATCCTAATAACAGGTTTCGTGTCGAAGTGACTGAACTCCGTAACCATGACCTAGAAATTTATCAATTGTGACTAATTAATTGCACCATCTTTATTATTCATTCTGAATAATCCATGTCGCATTTCTCGATTTTATTTTGCAACTAAAAGGGAAGTCTCGTGATGAAAGGAAAGATCTGCAATAGGTCCTTGCATGGGGCTGTCACGCTCATAGTGTGTCAGATTCTTCGTTAAACAAACCGATTCCCTGTATGTCAATGTAAGATATGACACCCAGTATGATTACCTCACAAGAGTCTATCAGAAGCTAATCTGGATACTGATACGGTTTTATAGCTCATTTTAGGTTGAATATCGGCTCTGAAGACTTCTTGTTTGAACTTAAGGCCAAAAATGAGGTATGTGTATGAAGAAAACGCCCGATAGTACAATAAAATCATGGTAAAGCAATTATTCAAAAACCCCTACTTGAATAAGCACAAATATTAAATTTTCTGTGAGGTTTTCAGGGGGGGTTATAATAGTGGTTAACTTATTACTGTCATGCTTAGGTGATTCTTTATGAATAATTGACTACTCGAAACTTATAACTAGCTTACGACTATCTAGAAAATCCCCTGGGAACTAAGTTATTCTCCTTGCGGGATTTTGCTCGCTTATAAGATTTTGCAACCTATTCTATTTCTCGGTCTAGAATCTTAACGCTTCCCTTTGCTTATTAAAGTAATCCCTAACATTTCCTGTCAGCGTATTAACCCAATTATAGTGTGTACCAGACTGTATCTCGTAACTAATTAGTTTGTAGTTAGCAAGGAACAATCCCTCCTTTAAATAGGGGATGGTTCTATGGTTGTCTGATTAGCCCCTGGGTTAGCCGCCGAGTTAGACGCTGAGTTCGGTGACACATACATAATATGTGCGTTGGCTCTCTAACATTTTCTGTGAGGTTTGTAGGGCTATCTAAATAGACGTCTCAAAGGTTACTACTATACTTAGGTGATTCCTATAGAATACTTGACTACTCTAAGTTTATGAATAGTTACTGCTATCTAGAAAACCATAGTAGAATTTACACATACTCGTGGGGATTATCATACTTTATATACTTTTGCAACACTCGTCCTTTTGTGTCCACTTGTGTATACTTATCATACTGTTCCCTTTCATTTTCAACAAAGTCCGAGATAGTTTAGTGGCTAGAATTACCGTTTGTCGCATGGTAGACCGGGGTTCAATTCCCCGTCTCGGAGCATTTCTTGCGCAAATGGTTTAGTGGTAAAATCCAACGTTGCCATCGTTGGGCCCCCGGTTCGATTCCGGGTTTGCGCATTCTTTTTTGATGGTCTCCCTAACTTTTTGTGTAATTAGTAATTATTGATTGTACTCCGCTATTAATTAATTGATGGGAAAGAAATGACTAGAGAGGTAGCCGTCATGTATCATGGTACCGAACGTAAGTAATTGAAATATAGTAAGATTACATTGACATGGATCCTAACAACAATCCAGAACCGATAAGCCATGATAGAAGACAAGCCAAGGGAAGGTTTTCTTGGGTTAAGCGGTTAATGCAAAATCGACAGCAGAATGGTTCACTTATAAATGATAGGAGAAGTTATGAAAATCGTGGTAATAGAAGGGTATTTGAGACTTCTGATTTAAAAGCACCCATTGAAGATTCAAGTATATCGAAAAATTACAACAGATACTCTTCCCGAAGTGGATCTTCGTATCATGACAATGATTCTACTATTGAGAAAATTAGCACCAGTGACCATTCGAATGATGACAATTTTAGCACCATTCCTTTGAAGTCGGTGGCATCTACACAATCGACAAAGTCTCCTTCCATTTTAAGTGAGAATCATCAAGACCAAGCTTCAGGTACTACATCTACTCCAGAGACTTCATTAGCACCGAGTGTCCAAACTCAAGTTACAACGACCACACCTACATTGAACCCCAATTCTTATCAAGAAAGGGATAGCGAATCCATTGTGACTTTGGCAAGTTCTTCGAGAAGAATACGCAGAAGAAGTTTGGATACAAATTGTAGTACTGCAGGCATTGCCCCCGCGAGTATTATGGAAAGGATATCTGGCCAACCCACTGCCGCTAATAGTTCTTATGCTGTAAGTATCAGGACTAACGATCGGGGCGAAGTATCACAATTGGGCCACAATGAAACAGAGCTCGCGGGCGAGCCACGGGATGACTCCCACCTGTAAATTATTTACTAGGGCTATTCATAAAACTATCACTCTACAAAGAAAACTAACTTTTCACGTAAGGCCACCGCTTCATAAAGCTTTTAAGGCTTTGAATGCTGCTACTTTAGTTGAAATTTGCTTTGGTTATTGGAATATTGTATAATTATTTATTTTATGATTAAACCAGCACTATGTTTGTTTTCTGGTTCGGAGTTTTTAGGGTACAAATCACACGACTTACTCCTTTAGATGATTTTATTTTTTTTTTTTTTTTTTGTAAAAAGAGATTTGTTTTGTATCCCACAAATTAAAGTCATTGCAGGAACAAGGCAAGTTACGGTAGTTTAGTTCTCAATTAACACTTGAAGGTCGTTATTATATACCGTTCATTATCTTGAAGGAAAATTTTTTAGTCATTTACCCTTGGACCTTGAAGAGAGAGCACTCCTGAAATTAGTGGCACTCACAAAACTAAAGACCATTAAAATAACACAAGTAGTGGTTACATCTTAAGATGTCGTTTAACGTTAAGTGGGATAGTGTCGAGACAGAGTCTCTCGTGAGTTGGACCAAGGATCTTTTGACCGAAGCTTTAAACTCAGGCAAGAGGCCGCCTATATTAGCATCGGCAATCGAAATTAAAGATTTAAATTTTGGTAAAATTGCCCCAAACTTTGAGATCTTGGAGATTGGGGAATTAGAAAAAGATAGATTTAGAGGAATCTTTAAAATAACATATAGTGGTGATTTTCATTTAACGTTGCATACAAAGGTTCAAGCCAATCCGTTAAAGATTTACAGTTCTAACTCATTGGAAAGAGAACTTAATAATGACAATGAAGCGTTTATAACTCCGAATTTCTTGATGGCTAACGATCCGTTTGCCCTCCCACTTGATCTTAAGTTGAGTGACATCAAGATTAATGGGATTGGGATTATTGTGTTTTCTAAATCCAAGGGGCTAACTCTTGTTTTCAGAAATGATCCTTTGGATTCCATTAAAGTATCTTCCACTTTTGATACGGTTCAAGTTTTAGCCAATTTTTTACAAACTCAGATAGAAACACAAATTAGAGATCTTTTCAGAGAGACATTACCTACAATATTGCATCAATTGAGTTTGAAATATACTTCGATCAATCAGAATGATATATTAAACTTGAATCCCAAAGCTTTCAGAAATCATGAATCGTCTACGTTTGATCCTAATGTTGCCTATTCACCAGAATTCCTTCAACAGAATTTGAATTTATTTAACTCTAGAGAGACGCTTAAAATGAACATACCCAAACTCAAAAATATCATTCAAAGAACGAGATTCGAAAAATACCATAAGGAAATACCCAGTCTTTCGAACTCATTAAGTGCTAATTTGAAATTAGCTGAACCAAGTATATCTATGAACCATTCTAACGGGATCCCCATTGAATACCTTACCAAGTATGACCACAATAAGATGAATGACATTTTGAAAGGAGTCACCGAGATCCAAGCTAACAATTATTACCGTGGCCTGGGTAACAATGTGAAACCCAAGAGAAGAACTATCAAGTTAAATAGTAAGAAGAAGCTTAAGACCGAGCCGCAAGAGCACGATACTAGTAACCAATCGATGAGCTCCGATGCTTCCAACACTTCAACATTGGTAGATCACCCCGAGACAACTTTTGACGATTCACCTAATGGTCGTAATTTGAGGCAGCCTATGCCGGTCAAGGCCCTTCATGATATGACTCCTTATCCACTTAAACCTATCAACAATAAGTTGTTTGATACGATCGAAGCTCATTCGGCTCATCCATTGAGTCCCTCAATGAATTCTTCACTTTTGGGAAGTTTAGGATTAGGAAACAACTATTTCAATTTCAATTCTCGTCCTATCTCCACTTCCCCTATAAGAGGTGGTAAAGCGCAAGAAGTGAAAAATAAAAAATCAATTAACTACATGGATATCAACAGGATCAACAAGAAGGATTTGCCCTTGTCGATCGCGATCAAGAATGAAAAGTTCAATCATGACAAGACTCATGACAAGACAGAGTTAAAGTCCCATGACTTAAAACACGAGCCTTATGAAATACCACCACCCCCATATTATCAAAGAGATATGGTTGCTTAGCTGACGATATACTTCTGTACATAGTGTTTCGCTTTATATTGCAAATTTGATGAAATTTTATGCTCTTTAAATCAGTCTCGCAATGATGTCGTTTTAGGAAATTCTCGTGTTTTCCTTTTTAAAAATAAATCCTACGATTCTAGACAGGAAAAATATTCGAAAGCTCTTTTTATAAAACTTTAGTTCATAGGTTTAACATGGCTTTTGGGAGCTTTGATCATATCTGCAGTAAGGTGCCTTTGCCCTTATGCTCAGTTTTGGGATCAGCAGACGACTCCAAATATTTCACACGAGGAATAGTGCCATTATGTTACGCGAGGGCAGTGGAATTAGCCAATACCACCATTTTTGAAATCGGAAATGCCTTTGTTCATATAGGTAGTTTAGGGGTGTTGTTGATCATAGTTTTCAATGTGAGAGCCAAATACACCGCTATAGGAAGAACAGAGATGTTGACATTCTTCTATATCATTATTGGATTAATTGTGAGTACTCTAATTGTTGATTGTGGCGTTAGTCCCCCATCAAGTGAAAGTTATGCATATTTTGTGAGTTTACAAATTGGGTTGGCAAGTTCAGCATGTATATGTCTTTTATATAACGGTCTTTTGTGCTTCCAATTTTGGGAAGATGGTACTAGGTTATCATTATGGACCTTAAGATTCACTTGCTTGGGATGGTTTGCTATAAACTTTTTGGTCAACTTGATCACTTATAAAGGATGGAACACATCTTTAGACGACAGAAAGACCATGGCGATATTTGTCATTAGCTTTGTCATCAATGCTATCATCGTTGCTGTGTATGTGATAAGTCAGGTCATCTTGGTGGTATTTGCATTAGATTCTTACTGGCCATTGGGGGCCATTTCCTTAGGGGTATTCTTTTTCGCAGCAGGACAAATCATTGTCTATGGGTTCAGTGAACAAATTTGCAAAGGTGCCTCCCATTACATCGATGGTCTCTTCTTTGGTAGTTTATGTAATATCTTTACCATCATGATGATCTACAAGTTCTGGGATATGATCACCGCAGACGATCTTGAGTTTTCTGTGGCCAACGTTGAACAGGGAGTCAGAGCTTTTGGAGAAGATGAAAAGAGAGCCAGTACAATCTTTGGTTAGTACTTATGCATAAATATTCCTTAAAAAATTAGATTATCATTGTTACGTATAGAATAATATCATTGTTTTCATTGTTATTGTCATAATTCTTGGTAATATCGCTTTCTTGTATCATCTATATTTGCACCATCTATATATAACTGCTCCATGCATCAGGTAAAAATGTCGAGCGCGCCGTAAATTTATTGAACTTTTAATATTTACGATTGTTGATCCTTGTATTGAGTCCAGCTAACGAAATGTCGAGTGAATCAGAGTCTTTTAAGCTATTGGAAGAACCTAGAATTCAGAATGTTCTAAACAGTGATGCTAGTTTGGATGCTTTGTTGACGAGACTTAAACAAAGTATCAGCACTGGAGAAGAATTTGCTAAATATGTGAAGAAAAAAGCCGTCATTGAAGACGACCACTACAATCAGTTGAAAAAATTCTCGTCGGTAACCAGGTCGGCAATGCACAACTCTATAAAATTGAAGAATGATTCTTTTAGTTCTAAATTGGATAAGATTATCGGATTTGATGGGAAACTTTACGATGTTGGAAGTTCTTATGTTAAGGCCCTTAACACAATGTATGATGAGTTAGGTTCATTGATCAATACAGTATCTCGTAACAGAAAGACAATAAAAGATGAGGGGAAGAAGAAGGAGAAGGATTGTGCCGATGCCATTGCTGCGGCAGAAAAATCAAGACAAAAATATAATCATGTGTGTGACGATCTTGAAAGATGGAAGGCTGACCCGTCAAAGAAATCATTCTCTTTAAAGTCTAAGTCTTCTGAACAACAAGAAGATGATCTTCAAAGGAAGGTAGATTTGGCTGACCAAGATTATAAGGCAAAAGTTGCTTCGGCAAAGAAGTTGAAAGATGAAATCACCATGTTATCCAGACCAGCAACTTCAAAGAGGTTGAAAAACCTCATTTTAGAAATGGACATTGCCATGAATATTCAATTGCAAAAATATGCTACTTGGAATGAAACGTTAATAATGAATTCCGGTGCCCTTATATCCCCGCTACAGGACTCCAAACAATCGATGAGAGCTTTAGCCAGCTCCATTGATAACGAGAAGGATTTATATGATTACTTGCTAAAGTTTGAAAAATCCCCCACCAACAAGGCATTGTCATTGGTTGAATACAAAGTTCACCCTTCATTTGCCAAAACACAAAAGCCTAATAAACCGTTCTTGAACAACTCTAAGGAACCAGCACCACAGATTCGCACCCCTTCAGGTGGTCTTGGGAACAGTGGAGTTGGAAATAATACGGATGCTCCCCACAGTTCTACACTGCACAGTAATGGGTCTCCTAATATCAGCCAAAATATATCGTTTGGCGGAGCCCCCACTACGGAGTCACTGGCACCAACTAGTTTGTCCAATAACAATGGCCCACCTCAACAAAAGACGCCAAATCTTGCTCCTCCATCAGGTCTGGCACCTACCAGCAATACAGATAGAGGACTTCAGGCGCCACAGGCAAGCTATAATTCTTTAGATCCTGGTAGTGGGCCATCTACGCCAGAATTGAATGGACCCAAGACTATGGGCCAAAAACAACAACAAACGTTTGGCGTCTCTATTGAAGAAGTGATACATTTCGCTGGATTGGATAATGTGCCGTTGGTGGTTAGAAAATGTATTGAAATGGTCGAGTTGTATGGGTTAGACATAGAGGGTATATACAGAACAAGTGGAAATAAGACTACGGTGGCTCAGTTAAGAGATTCGATAGATAAAAATTATACCAACTACTTATTAATCACTAATCAAATCAACCCCAATAACGTCAAAGATGCAGATGTGTTTAGTGTGGCATCATTACTTAAATTATATTTTGCCAGCTTACCTGAGCCTCTTTTGACAAATGAATATTGTCAATCTTTCATAGAAACCGTCAAGTCATTAGATGAGACATTTATCGCCAAAAAGCTTCATCATCTTGTTTTTAATTTGCCCGATGGGGCTTACTTCACCTTGAGAGCTTTAGTGTTCCATTTAAATAAGGTTGCCGCTCATCAATCGTTTAATAGAATGACCCCCAAGAATCTTGCTATAATTTGGGGTCCTGCTATTTTGAATGATAATAGTGCTGGTCCTCAAGATCTTAGTTATAAGAGTAAAGTGGTGGAAGAATTGATGATGATTGCTAATGATATATTCGATACTGATGACTAGATTAACGCTCTTGAATAATTTTATATGCTACATGAAAGAGATACCTTACCTACTAATATGTCATTAACCTCTATTTATATCATTAATACGTCAAGAAGGTTTTCTTCTTCTTGTCATCGTTATCTCCTGAGTCATTACCCTTGCCATGATCGTTACTAAATGCCTTGTAAGATGAACCGTTGAAATTGAACCGAGGGGGCTTCGAAACTCTATGATTCGATAAGTGCTTAATCTTGAAGTTGTTTTTGTAATCCCTTTCTCCATGATTAGCCCTGGTTGATTCATTTTCCTTTCTTTCCCTTTCCTTGGCTTCTTCTTCCGCTAACTGGACCCGATAGTCTTCATCACTGACACCAAGAAGTTTCCTTTTGATGTCCTTTAACTCATTCTTTAACGTGGCATGAAATTCAGGACTATCTATAATCTTATCTTGAATATCCTTATCCACTATGCTAAGCAAGCTAGAATCCTCTTTACTTTTCATATGTTGGTTTATGATGTTCCCCTGGATCAAAGCTCCCATCTTCCCCCTATTCTTCAATAGAATAGAAGGATCTTGCTTCACAGTATTAGATACCATAAGCTTCAATTTCAAGAGAAGGTTGGTATGCGTTTCAGATTGGCGAAAGTTTTCCAACAAGCATTTCCTTTGCTGATCAAACGTTCCATTTTTCTTGTAGATCGTCGACAACTGCTTAGGATCAGTCACAGTATTTTCAGAAGATTTCTCCATTTGCTATTTCAGAATGATCCTAAAATTTGTTTAGGTGCGAGATTTTTAGAAACCAGCGCTTTACTAATTTTATTTATGTCTTACACTATTTTACATAAAGATTCGTAAATTAATCATCTAAAATACATGATGTCGCGCAACAAAATATAAATTAATTCGTTAAGGCAACCAAAGTTGAGATCTTAATTAAATCGAGTGTGTCTTTATAGTCAGTCATGGATACACGGCCTTCGCCAGGCGTTCTTGATTTCGGAGGGACAAATGTAGGTACCACTACATTATCTCATTTGTCTCCTCTTCATCGAAGACATGATTCTGCTCCATCTGAGAGTATTAAACGAATCAAGACAAATATAGGAAGGGATCCTGAGAAGTCAGCTGGAGCAGTACAAGTAAGACAAAGCTTAAACCGAGCCATAAGCTACGTCTTACATGAACGACCATTAGAATGGAGTTATAATAAGCATTACAGAGACGTAGAAAACTTGTGTCGATATAAGCACATGGAGATCTCAAATTTGGCACAGCGTTTAAAAGATGAAGTAGAAACATATTTTAATTTAAATGTGGGCCCTAGAGTATCTGAGGTATTGAATATCTCTGATTTAAGAACATCAATCGTTGAATTTATCGATGAATACAGTTGTTGGGAAAGAAAGTTGAAAGTACTCAGTAAATTGTTTCTATATCTTGACAGAAGTTATCTTTTACAGCATCCACGTAAGAAAATGATCATGGTACATGGTGCATCATTATTTGTCAATGAATGTGTCAACAAGACGGGATCAATACTCCTGAAGCATAAAACTTTATTACGTGAAACTAGAGTCAATGAAGACCCTTCGGATATGAATCTTGCGAAATCAATCACAAGTATTCTTATCAAATTAAATTCTGAAAATAATATCCCCTTGTATAATGATCTAATAGGCCTGATAGTAGACCATTATAGCATCTTGAAAGATGATTGGCTTAATGACCCCAAAACATACATTCAAAAGGCTTTGCATAAGATGTCGTGTGAGATTACTTACTTCAAGGAGTGCGGGCATTCCAAAGAGTTTCTTAAAGAATTGTTATTGAAACTCAGGTGGACGTTGTTTTTCCAAAATTACTCGCAAGTGATACACGAGACATTACCTTATTTGATATCGAAAGAGAATTTCGAAGAGCTAGACATCATTTTTGACTTTTCGCAGACGGCTGAAAGCCAATATGGGTTAGATGCTCTAGCAAGTCTTTTATATGAGTGGGGGAATCTTGTCTTGGGAAGAATTGATTCCGTGATCAAAGATAGTAAAATGGATTTTAAGAATCTTATCCCCACATTGGTCCATGTCAATAATGAACTCCGTAAGATTGCGGTGGAAAGATTAGGTAAAGATGAGATGTTTGAATTTGAACTCAGATCTTCATTCAATAAAGCTATCAATAAGCCCGGCACTTCGTCATTTATCGTTACGTCATTATGCAAATTTTGTGACTCATATTTTAGAAGTTCAAAGAAAACCCCAGACATGTCGTTTGAAGAGTTCCAAAATGAAGTTCTTATCATATTCAAGGGGATCTCTAATAAGGACGTTGTGATTAATCTGTATAAAAAGGACTTGTCAAGAAGATTACTTTTAGGCAAATGTTCTCATATGGACCAAGAGTTAACTTTGGTGGAATCCTTGATACAAGTGACTGGTGACACCGACAATGCTATGGAACTTCAGAAAATGTTTGACGATTGGCAATCGTCGGCAGAAAACTACTCGCTGATTCGTGGTCTTAACAATACAGATTTGGATTTCCATGCCTTGGTTTTGGAAAAGAAAATTTGGCCCGATATCCCTAAAAGGGACACAGAGATCATTGTTACTGATGAACTAGGGGCAGTTTTGAATGCGTTCACATCGAATTACAATAATGCCGATGATAGAAGAAAGAATCATGTATTGGATTGGACCAATTACGCTTTGCATCAATTAACCATAGAAGCAAATTTTAACTCGGGACCGAAAGAACTTGTGGTTAATCTTTTACAGGCTATTGTAATCATATTGTTTAATAAGACTGAGACGAATACGTTCAAAGAAATTCAGGAAGCAACGAATATAGATGCTTCTTCACTCAAGAGAGTTATGACTAGTCTTACAAAGTTCAAGATCTTGATTAAAGATGATGACAATTACACTTTCAATAGTAACTTTCTGGATAAATCACTGAGAATTAGAATTCCTCTTTCAAAGGAGAAAGACATTATAACAGCTTCCGACACCAATACCACGGAAGTGATCCAGAAAAACAGAGAAAATGAATATAAGGCAACAATCGTCAGACTCATGAAAGAACATAAAACTTTGGCCTACGTTACTTTATTGACAAAGGGTTTAGAAATTTTAAATAAGACTGGTCAAGTATCTATCCAAGACTTGAAAAAGGCTATCGAGATGCTCATTGACTCAGAGTACATTTTAAGAAAGGACAATGACTTACTTAGTTACATTCCTTAAGATCATTTCATCGCATACAGAAGTAACATATTTGACAAAAAACTTCGAATTCTTAAATATGTACTAAACAAGTATATAAAATTCCATATATAGTTGAGGGATCTATCCGTAAATGACATTCATGAATTTAAATTGGAACATCCTCTGGGTCTGGGTTGTAAACAAAGTATGATCCAAAGTATGGAATCTTTTGGTAGAAAGTGTCTCTGAACAATGGAACACCTTCAGTAAAAGTGGCGACACCGGCGGCACCGGCACCACCCCAAATGACTAAGTCTGGGACATAGTCCTTAATGACTTGCAAATTTAAACCCTTAAGGTTAGCCAAAGATTTGTAAACTGGTCCTCTGATGTACTGTATTTGTTAGTAATGATCTCGTAGCCTCTAAATAAGTCGATACTTACTGTAACCATGGTTCTAAACTAATGCTGTGTTGATGATAGTGATTTTACGCTCGAAATTTCATTGAATGAGTTACCATTGGACAATTTGAATCACGTGACAATAAAAGGCATCATCATTAAATACAGTTACATTGAACTGTGACGAAAGCATGATCTACGTATGCTCATCATTGCTGAATGTGTTGGGTAGAGTCTACGGTTGTATTGGAGTGTTACAATCAGTATTGTAGGGACAATCACTGTCGCCACCATTTCTTCTAAATGGATCCTTGAATCTTTTATTATCATTACTTATAATGCTGAGGCATGGAGACATATCTTACACGGCATCACTTTGCGCAAGAATATAGTCGATGGTTTGTCCGACAGTCTTCAAGCTGTCAGCTTCCTGGTCTGGGATTTGAATATTGAATTCATGCTCAACTTCCATAACTATTTCAACAACGTCCAAAGAGTCCAATCCCAAGTCTTGAGAGAAAGAGGACTCTTCCTTGATCTCTTTTGAAGTTCCAATTTTATCATAACCTTCTAACAACTCCAAGATTCTTTCTCTGGTGATATCTCTTGTCAATGGTGGGAACCCTGCATAACAACGCACAAAGTTTGGCTTTACCAAAGTGGCTGGTCTTAATAATGGAGCACTAAAAGCTCTAACCTTTGCTGCCTGCAAAATTGCTCTACTAAACATTGTGATTCTTGAACAAAATTTTGATGCAACCGACGCTTATCACACTTAATTGTTAAAGCTCTTAGTGGTAGTTGAGAAAAATATTAATGCGACATTTAGGCCACGCACGAAAAAAGCATTTTGTTCAATAGGAAAATGCGCGACATGGATCTTAGTATACAGAAATTTTCAGTGAAAGGTAGAACCGATACTTGAATCAAATATTGTTTGTGCATATCTATAATGTTTAGAAGTATATTGGGTCATCATAGGTTACCGAATTTATTCAGGAGTCCGGTAGCACAAACTCCGAACTGGAAGTTAACCTCATACCATAAGTCAATTCAATCAAATATACCATTAACTTCTCAGTTCAAGAACCTTTTCAGTGAACAAAAAAGATATGCAACTTTGAACCAGATCAAAAATGGTAGACAAGGTAAACCTAATAAGCCATATGTGTCGAAATCTCCTCATCTAGGAACAAACCCATTCAAAAAAGGCGTTGTTTTGCGTGTTATGATAGTCAAGCCTAAGAAACCTAATTCAGCACAAAGAAAATGTTGTCGTGTTAGATTAACTAATGGTAACGTTGTTTCATGTCTTATACCAGGTGAAGGACATAACTTACAAGAGCATCATGTTGTTTTAGTTAGGGGAGGTAGAGTGCAAGATTTGCCCGGTGTTGGTTACAAGTTAGTTAGAGGAGCCTATGATTTGGCAGGGGTGGCTAATAGATCTACATCGAGGTCCAAATATGGAGTAAAGATGCCCAAGAAATGATTTCAGACTAACTTTTCATAAACGATAACTCCTGTAAATAATATAATATAAACTTCATTTAGAACCGATATGGGAAAACTTATACTCTTCCGACATCGAATCTTCTACCGCTGGCGGTTTTTCTCGTATCAAGTGATCTACCTTCTTCGTCGATATTTTCTGGCTTTGCTCTATTCAAGATCTTTAAGAATTCTTTAACTCTAAATCTCATTCTTGAATGCATGTATGCCTTTGAACATTTGATATGATAGTGGAAATAAGTTCTAAAGAATTGAATATGAGAGATACAATTTTCTCTTCTCTCTCCCTTAACAAGATGTCTGGGAAATAAAACAAAAGTGACATACCCCTTATTTTCATCATCTTTAGATCCACTCACAACGTTTTGAATATCAAGAGGGGCAGTTTTATGCGAATATAACACTTGTGGAGCAGTTTGCACGGATCTTTTTCTAGCATCTACGAATTCTTGAAGGAAAACCTTACCAAAGATCTTGTCTGTTTCATCACGGAAAATGGTCGAGAAAATGACAGTGACTCTATCAAATGAAGGCTTGATATAAATGCTTTCCTCTGATCCTCTATATTTGACCACCAAGACCGGTTCCTTTTGAAGCTCGGCTTGAACTTCCTCGGAATATGTGTTACTATTGGCAAACGTCTGGGCCAATTCATCATACCTGGCAAATGCCTGTTCAAAGGGAGCAGCCATAGCATTTCTTTTGAGGTAAGAAAGATCATCAATCAAACTAAGCTTAAATTCTTCATCCTTTGATGATAACTCAGCTAAGTTCAATACCAAGGAGTAATTGTAGCCTCCTTCGATACCGTTCCCTGATAAGATGGTCAATGGGCCCTCATACTTGGAGTACTTGCCCTCCAAATACTTAACGACTCCGTACTTGACCAAATCATCCCAGCATTTCAAATAGGTGGAAATCAAGATCAATTGTTTGCTGTCATCTATGGTCGATACATGGTAAGTGGTGAAGTCGAAATCGGTGATGATTCTATCAATTGATTTCAATGATGCACCTTCCTCCAAGAAGATACTATCAGTCAAGGTTTTCTGAATCAACAAGTTATTCTTCTCTATCTGTAACATCTCCCACTCTCTTTACAAATGGAATCTATACTTCCCTTATACCTCACGAACTGTTAAAACCCGCTTCCCGACAATGTGAAAATGCACGACCTTTGAAAATGTCCAAATATCTGCTGTCATAAAATAAAGCCCAGGACAATACAAGGCCTACTTTCTCTTCTACATTCTCTCTCTATATATGCAGTGTTTTTTATTCACAAAAACTATATTACAGTCTTACCCTTAATGAATATTTAGTACTATCATAAACTTTAGAATGATCGTTGAATGCTGAAACATTTAATGTTTGAGATGTTGGAATTGATAAGCATTTCCTTTCAGATGTTGTCTTGGAAGTTCTTTAGACCATCCAGGTATGTCTTCCCCAGAACCTCCCACGGGTCTCTCTAGAACGACATTTTCTAGTCCTACGGCATCACTGAGCCATGGATGATTCACCATTCCTCCGGCATCTGCTCTATTTTCAGGCAGAATAGTCAACATGGGTAGAAGAAAATCAGAAATCTCAATGGCGTCACTAATTGAAAAAAGATATTTTTCAACAAGGACATCCTTCAATCCCCAGGGATTGAATTGCAGGATTCTATGGAGTTCACCTCTCGAATTGAAAAAATCACGAGAATAATAACCTCCCTTGATCAATTCCCTGGGGAATGCGCCAATGAGCTCGACGATTTGAGCGATATGATCATCGTCTTTAGAATAGCTTTTCCCATCTCTAGGATCAAAAAGATAATCTCCCGTGAGAAGTTCAAAGATAAGACAAGCAAATGACCATAAATCTGTCGACGCACCCCAATGGTAACCAAGTAATACCTCGGGAGAACGATATTGACGAGTCTGGATCTCTTCCGTAAAATGATGGTCCACCCAACAAGCGTTGCCTAAATCGGCAATCTTCACCGAGATCATCTCGTCATCGTTGATGATTTGCGAATTATTGTGTTCTGCATCGTCACTATTATTTGAGTTCACTGGAGCCACTTGGTTTGGATGACCACTAGAGATTGACATTGACGATAATGAGCTATCTAATGTCATTTTCCTTGAAGGTGTTATATCACGTCCAAACTGGTTACCAGAAGGAACTCCCTCAGACCCCGGAACTAACATGGACTTGTCAGGAGTGTTTGATGTAGTGCTTGAGAGCGGAATGTTTGAAAATGTCTTACTGAATGTTCTCAAAGGTGATGGTAAAGGCTGAGAACCAGTGATTAAAGTAGATCTTCTTGCACGCCTTCCATTTCTTCCTAAGGAGGGAGATTTACTAACCGATGTGGTGGGTGTTTCAATATCATACCCTTCTTTAACCTTCTGCTGTTGAGGAGTGTGTAAAGAACTTACTCTAGATTTTGACTTCCGTAGTTTTTTTTGTAATTTGATTTGATTTTCCTCTTCTTCCACTAATCTAACAATTTGCTCTACATCTCCAATCTCAATTAATACATTTTCCGGTTTTAAATCGGTGTGGATCACTCCACACTTTCTATGCAAAAAATCAAGTGCTGACAAAAGCTGCTTTGCGATCTGTTTGACAAAGACAATGGGGATGCCCCTATGCTTATAACGTCTTATCAACCCAAGCAAGTTTTCCCCCAACACTTCAAAAACCATAACAACATGGATCCCATTGGGCCCCTTATGAGTGAATGTATCTATCAACTGAATAACATGTTCATGACCAGGATGATGGATCTCGGTATTTGTTACCTTATCTAGAAGTCTGATCTCATCAATGGCAGTTTCAGTGTAATGCTTTGCACTGCGCACAATTTTCATGGCCACATGTTGTTGTTTATCTGAATCTCTTGCAAGCCAAACAGTTGAAAAATGGCCCCAACCTAATTTTCTGACTAAAACATACTTTCCATTTTTATAAGTCTCTCCAATGTAGCAAGTGTGGTATCCACCTGGTACATAATCTTTTAAGTCCTCTTCATTTTCAGGACGAAAGTTCTCATCTTCCTCATCATCATCATCATCATCATCACTGTTATTTGCCTTTTCGTTATTTGAATCGGAAAAGTTTGTCTTCAATGGTGAAAGCTGAGGCTTACCAGACAGTTCACTAGTATGCTCTAAACCAGGAAATTTTGTCTCTGGAATAAGATGTGTTTCATCATTCGATTCCGCATTCTTGATTGCAATAGATAAGTTTGACTTATGGGTCAGTTTCGGCATTCCTATTGCTTATGTAGAAGGCTCCCGAAATCGTCCCCTTAGACGTTCAAAATTTAATATTCCCTGTTATCTGATTTAAAAGTACAAATTATTGTGGTTGTTTCTATGAAAAAGGAAAACAACAGTACAGGAAAAAAACTTTTAAAAAAAAACAGTGATTCAAGTCTAGCTCTTTTAATTCTCAAGTAAACACTGAAGGATCTGAAGATCACCGTGACTTGACTCTTGACTAATATGGTCTCTTTGAATGGTTATTTCCTTTTCTCGATGCCAATTAGTCCTCTATGAATATCACGGAAATTAAATGTCCAACACCTAAATGCAGGAACACCCAGTGGTTCATCTCGTCAAAAAAAAGATCTGATCTGAAAACTACACTTTTCTTATTTTCTATTTATCCGTAAATTTATTGCTGTTATTATATACCGATTAATAATTTATAAGATTGGTTACTCTAATCCATTTCGACATCACCGTCAGCCTTTTCCTCCTTTTCTTCTTTCTTAGAGTTTCTTTGAGCAGCCAATTTCTCAGCCATAGCAGCAGCTTGAGCTTCTTCTTGCTTTTGTCTCAATGCTTGCTTCTTCTCTTCTTCCTTGGCCAAGTAACGACCTCTGATTATATTACCAATTGATGCCAACTCTTCATACTTGGCAATGTATTTGGCCTTGGAGGAATCAAAACCATCTTCATATAACCAATCTTCAGCCTTCATAAGCATGTCAGATAACTTAGACTTTTCTTCATCAGAGGCAAAGTCCTTGTATTGGTCATCTAATTTACCTCTTAATTCGTAAATGTATTCTTCCAAAGCATTCTTTCTATCTTCGGTATCAGCAACCAATTTATCTTCGACAACCATAGAAGACTCTTCTTCGAAATAAGCTTGTCTTTCACCATCAGTCAAGGCAGCAGTTTCAGATTCGATTTCTAAATCATTCTTCTTGACAGTCTTCTTGACCTCCTTGTATTCAGGTTCGGCTTCTTCATCTTCTTCACCTTCCTTTGGTTCCTTTTCAACCAATTCTTTCACAATCTTGTCTTCAACAGTGTAAGCAGATTCGATGGTGTAGAAACCCGATGGATCGTTTCTCAATTTCAACTTGGTAGCAATGGAAGTTTCACCCTTGGATGGGACAACACCTTTCATGGACCAAGTACCAACAACTGGTTCAGTTCCAACTGGAAGCTCCTTTCTGTTAGTGTATTTGGCAGTGACATCGAAATCACCCTTTCTGTATAAAGTGATGATCTTGGTTGATGGGAAAACACCACCTCTTGGGAAGACTTCTAAGTGGTCTTCATCTTCTTCTTCTTTATCCCAGAAGTAAGAAACAGAGTATGGGTTGAAATCTTCAAACTTGAAAGGTCTAACTCTCAAGGTTGGGGAGTGCATAGCACAAATGAAGGCATTACCTCTGGCAATAGCTTCATCTTGGTTCAAGGTGAAGGACAAGTTCTTACCGAAAACTTCGGAAATCTTGCTCTTCAAGGCTGGGATTCTGGTACTACCACCGATAACTTCGATAGAGTCAATCTCAGAAGCCTTTAAACCAGCATCTTTCAAGGCAGTTTCAATTGGCTTATGGACTCTCTCCAACAATGGTTTCACGAATTCTTCCAAATCAGCACGGGTCAAGGAAGAAGAAACATCGATGTCATTCATGACAGACTCAACACCAAATGGAGCTTGAGAGTTGGCAGACAAAACTTTCTTTAACTTCTCAGAAGCAGCCAAGATCCTGTAGAAGGCCTTGGGGTTTTCTCTAACATTAATCTTGTATTTATCCTTAAATTCATCAGCAAAGTGGTTAGCGATGGCGTAATCGAAATCTCTACCACCAAAGTGCTTATCGTAAGCGGATCCCAATACCTTCAATTCACCTTTCTTAACAGCAGCAATGGAAACTTGATAAGAAGAGTGACCGATATCAACGAATGCAACCTTTCTTGGTTCATCTTCCGGCAAGTCATGGGCCTTGAAAGCACCATAACCAACAGCGGCAGCAGTGATCTCGTTAACGATTCTAACTGGGTTCAATCCAGCGATTCTACAAGCATCAGCAGCAGCACGACGTTGCTTCTCAGTATACCACACTGGAACAGAAAGACATATATCAACGATATTACTCTTGACTTCATTTTGAGTTATGTCCTTAATCTTGTTGATGTACATAGCAGCTAATTGGGTGGAAGTGAATTCTCTTTCCTTATTCAAGAATCTTACTTTAGCAGAAATACCACCATCCTTATTTTTGATAAGTGGGACACTGAAATATTTCTTTTCAATTTCGAAATCGGGATCATCATAGTTTAAACCCAAGATTCTCTTGACATTTTCAACGGTATTCTTCAAATTGGATGTTTGTTGATTCTTACCGCCCTCTCCGATAAACCTATTCTTGGAACCAAAGCCAACAACGGTTGGTGTGGAACGATTTGACACTTCATTAACTATGATATCAATACCTCTGTTTCTTGCACATGCAATAACAGTATTGTTATTACCGAGATCAACTCCGAATGGGGTAGACATTTTAAATTATAACCTTATAAATAATTTCCCTAAAGTCAGAATAAGATCAATATTAGAAACCTATATATCTATATCTCGATGAAGGCAATCAAATTTTTTAGGCCAAGCTTCTGTCGTTATTCGCATCTAAAGACGGGTAACGAGATTCTAGAAGATTCGAGAATTCGGAAGCTGCGAAAAAAATTACATTGCGACACAGAAGATTGCAGCAGCGTAAGGCGCAGTTGTAGGACCCTATTGAGGATGGACCGTTAGGTCTCTACTGTGAACTCTGTTCCAAGATAGCAATAAAGGTCATCCACCCCGGACTTTCCACTAGCCTAAGGTAGTCCTCATATTCTCTTGTACTGATAAACTTCATGAGTAACGAGTATTCAAGATTCTCCAAGATATTGGTGTTTCTCACGTAGTTCAAGAAATGCAAGTTCAAAAGCCTTGATCCATCGCCTGAAATATCGGTGCTAAGGTATCGGTAGGCAGATGCATGATCTTGGACTTCCCCCATAAACTCTCTATTTTCAATGGGGAACCCATTGGTCAATAATGGTTTCGGATTAAGTGGGAAAGAATCCAGTAATGTCACCAAGAGGAAGTCCACGGGGAATGCCGGTTTGGCGTTAGATTTCACCTCTAATCCATATTCATTAATCTTCAGGTAATATATGTCGGGAACATATCTTGTATTATCGGTTTCATTAATGTAGAGCATAGACGGATGCGTGGAAGATGTTATTATATCTGCCTTCAATAATGCTTCTGCACTATTAGATACCTGATATGACCGTGGTTCGATTTCTCCTTCAAGTCCACCACTGACAACACAAGTGACGAATTTAGATGAAAATTCACCATCACTGGAATGCTTGGTAATATTGGGGATTTTCACTTGATTACGAGCTGCCATCATCACCTCTGGTCCACTCAAGAAATAACTATCTTTATGTCTCTTACTTAAAACAGTTCCATTTCTGGCTCCCGAATCAGTTAAGTCAGTGAAAACCATCCCCACCTTATAGATTCCTAATTGTAAGGCAATGGCATCTACCTCAGCTTCATTTTCCCAGGGCAAAAGAGTCAACCCATCAGCTTCATCCGCCTGTGGAGGTTCATAAATGGCTTGCACTACGGCTTTAATCCCCAAGGGGGCCTTATCATAAGGTTCATAAGTACCATAAAGATACCCAAACCGTTGGACCCCGGTTTGTCTCCATGCATCTATCAATTTATTAAGAATATCAGAATCGGCAAACTCAACATGATCAATCATACGGAACTTTTGTTGTTGTAATGTTATCGCTGGAGGTTGACATTTGGAACAGATCCCCCGAGGATATGGTGCATGTCCATTAGGACAATTAAGATCCACTCCATAATTATCATTTTCTAAAGGAGCAATATAAGACAGGGCATTATTTCTATTATTTTTCTCTTCATTACGCTCATTCAAATAAGCATGGAATGACATATGCTTAAGACCATGTTCTTTCAAATATTCTTTGTCCCACGGCGGGAGGGGAGAACAATATTCACACATTCCCTTTTCACCATGGCGACAGAACCTAGATCGAGGTCTTTTAATCATTCCATCTTGTTTATCGAGGAAATCATCTACAGGGAGCTGTTTCGCTTTCTTTGGATCATGAACTTCATTGCTAATGCTGATAGATCCTAAATTGTCGCCAATCTGGACCGCTTCATCCTTTGATTCCTTAGCCTCAGGAGTATCATACAGAGCGAAAAGCATGTCACCGTTTTTCAATCCCAACTCATTCACTGTTTTGCCACAAAAAGTACTGGCGGGTTGGCCCTTATCATTTGGCTTCTGACTCAAGGAGACGGTAGATCCATCAACTGCACTGATTTTATCTACCAATTGTTCTAATGCTAAGAGGAAATCATCGTCAGGATTTACATTAATCCTGAGCATCCCCTCCTTTGTCCTGAATCGAATAATCATGGTGTATATTGTTAAAGAGTAATGAATGGCAAAGAGCTGATGGGTTGCCTTCAATTTCAATCTAAAGCATATGCAGGTACAATAGTACAACGTGAATTAAAGAGTCATTGAATAACCATAAAAAAATCTTGAAAGTGTCAAATGTATCCCTGGATGACAAGATCTCTAATCTATAATCAAAGTGATTAGCAAACATATGTGTTCAATTCATTATTTGTTCATATTGATCATTTTCGGATCTGTGTGTGCAAATTACCTTATATAGGATTGAAATTCTGTTTTGTCGTACTATCCTCGCGGATAGTACACTTGTCAATTTTAACAATACAGAGAAGATTAGCATTGTCCTTGCATAAAGATGACACGCTATACAAAGAGATTTACCATTTTTTTTTTTCCAATGGTAATTAGGAACGTACCATGATCACAATCAAGAGTATTCTCTAACTACTTACTTCTATTTGTCTCTTCTCCTCTAATTCTTTCTCCTTCAAGATATTTCGTTTGGGGTTCGAGCCTGTGCTGCGAATTAGATTTGTGCGCAAAGAAATAGACGATTATTACAACCCATGGAACACCATGGTAAACGAAAGCCTCTTCCCCGAGGATTCTCCAGGTATTGCCACTAAGGCAGATCTTTTAGGCACTAAGAGCAAAGTGGCCGAATCGTTGGGGGGTAACTTACATCAATTATCTGATCAACAGATCACCAAGATAATCAGTATCAAGTTTAACAATGATCCTCTAAGGCTAATTAGACAACTTTCAGAGGACTTGGCATCGAAGGAGTCTCAACTTATACTTCTTAGACAGGAAAAGTTCAAGCGGGAACAGAAACTATTGAGAATTTGTAGTGATAAATGTAACTTGTCTACCGAAGAACTAGACCAGGCATTAAATGGCCTTGGCCAGAATGAAAACATTGATAACGTTATAGAGGATCTTATGAGTATGGCAATGGAGGAGCAGCCGTATTCTCCACAACCCCAGCGGGCTGGGGGCCAAAATGATATCAAGGATGTTTGGTCTCCTGACATATTCAATTCAGATATCTCATTGCCTAGAGAATCTATAGTAGAAGTGGAACCCAGTTCGGGACTGAACCAACGACTTAAGGCATTCTCATTATCATTCTTTAACAAGCTCAGCGAGAGACCACAGCCAAAGATGCCCGTGGAACTTGATAGCATTAGTCTACCTGAGAGTTCACCTGTACCACCTCCAGATATTGCAATTGACAAGTATGGCTTCTTTGAATCGTCTTCTCATTCTGACCCTTTGGAAGTCATTCGCCAGTGCCGCAAGAAACCGGATAATGGGAGCCCCTATGTCAACAGAAGTGAAGCTAGCTTGGTGACAGAGCTCGATGTGAATGGAACTACAAAGGTAGAGAACAATAGCCATTCTGCCGATCAGATTAAGGCCATAGGAGAGCTACACGACGCAAAGAATAGACAACAGGAGCGTGAATGGGATTCTTTCTTCAAAGAGGCCAATAATGACTACAATGTCACCAATTCTCGAAATGACGATCCGTTTCCGGAAAGTAAAGAGTTGATGGGATTCAAAGGGTTAAACCTCCTTAAATTGGACCCCACAAGTATCACACATCTGGAAGATTCCAAGCATTATAAAAGATTTTTGAATTTAGTGAATCGAGTAGGGATCCCATCAAAGTATCGTCATCAGTTATGGCTCGAATTATCCGGGGCCAAAGATCTTAAAGTTAATGGAGAATACCAAAGGTATTGCCACCTTTCATCTACTACATCAGACCAAACAATAAAGGCCAATACTGATCAGATAGACTTGGACTTGCACAGAACGATGCCATTCAATATTCATTTCAATGATTTGGCAAATTCGAAACCAGGCCCTCATTTTTATAAACTCAAAAAGATCCTCTATGCATTTACCACTTACAACCCTGCCGTAGGGTACTCCCAGGGCATGAACAAGATTGTGGGGAACTTATTGTTATCAGCAAAGTTCAGTGATGAAGATATTTTTTGGATCTTTGTCGCGTTTATCCACGAGATCTTACCTACATATGGACCAGGGAACTTGTATTACTTCAGCAAAGATAATTTCAAATACCTTCATATCAACCAAAAGATCATTGCTGACGACTTCTTCCCGCGGTTTCTACCGGTGCTCCATCGTCACTTCAAAGAGTTGAATATTCAAGTTGAATTTATCAGCATAGACTGGTGGCTCTCGATATTCACTGAAGTGTTCCCCAGTGTGGAGACATGGTTCAAGCTCTTTGACACTTTTTTGATCTCGAATGCCGATGTGAAGCTCGTGAGTCTAAGTTTATCCCTATTCAAGTTATTTGAACAGTATTTAATGAAGATCAAAGACAATGATGAAGTATACCTTTTGATGAAGAATCTCAACCATGTGTCGTTATCGAAGATCAATTTCAAATTGCTGGATCTAATGAAGATTTCAGAGACATTTGAATCTCGAATCACGTCGTCAGAGTTGGATACACTTCGTTCAAGTTACGTAAATATATGATTACATAGAGAGTAATATACTGAGGGTGCATATTGCAGCCATAGATCGCGGCGCAGTGGCACAGCTTGGGCAGGGAAAATGCCCTAGAACTTGAAGAATACTATACTTATGGAGCAAGAGTTCATTACCGTTCTCTGAATCCTCATTGAATCTATTCATATCAATTCTCATAGTATCTCAAGTTGAGTATCATAACTCTTCACTCGTGCGATTCTAGACTGGAAATTTAACGGAGCCAGAAAAGGTACGAAAAAAAAAAAAAAAAGGAACGGTAGGTTAAGAAATTCGATTTCAAAAACGGTTTGATTTTAGAGTTCGGGATTGAAGACAAGTTTTAACCTACAATATGGTCAGAGGTTCCGTTTACAAGATTTTCGCAGTAATCAGTGCGTTGTTGATATTATTCTCCATCCACCGGTTGCTGCGCCCGAATATAGTGTATGTGGATCGAGAGACCAAAGAAGTGATTCAGGACGTGTTCAGCGGTTCTGACATGGGTAAAGATGCTGGTAGCGGAGTCGCCAGCCAAGTTGCCAGCGAAGGTGCCCAGAGAGTCCCAGGCACATCTAAACAAGGTGCAGTGCCAGGTAATGACCTAAAAGATGGAGTTGGCTCACCACAAGAGATCAAGCCCCAAGACCAAAAATCACTCGCCACTCCTAAGGAGGATGCCGACATGAAAAAAGCACTCAAGGAACAACTTGACTCGGCATCACCTCAGAGAAAGGAGCAAATTATGAATGAGTACAAGTACTCTCCTCTGGGGAAAAGGGCCAAGGCCACCTTTGTCACTTTGGCGAGGAATTCAGAACTTTATGACCTTCTTAAGGCCATAAGAAACGTGGAAGATAGATTTAACCGTAAGTTCAATTATGATTGGGTATTCTTTAATGATGAAGACTTTACTGAAGAATTTAAAAAGTTGACCACAGCAATCGTGTCAGGAAAAACTAAATATGGTAAGATTAAAAAGGAGCATTGGTCATACCCCGATTGGGTTGATTTGGAGAAGGCAGCTCAATCACGAGCCAAAATGAAGGCTGAAGGTATCATCTATGGAGAACTTGAGAGTTATAGACATATGTGTAGATTTGAATCCGGTTTTTTTTTTCAAAGTGAATTACTTGAAGAATATGATTGGTATTGGAGAGTGGAACCAGGGATCAATATTCATTGTGATGTGAATTATGATTTATTCAGGTACATGGAAGATAACAATAAAGTGTATGGATTCACAATATCTATTCATGAATTTTTAGCCACCATCCCCACGTTGTGGGCCCATACCAAAGATTTCATCACCAAAAACCCACAATATGTCGCTGACAATAATCTTTTAGACTTTGTGTCTGATGATAAGGGAGAAACTTATAATTTATGTCATTTTTGGTCGAATTTTGAGGTGGCCAGTCTTAACTTCTGGAGATCAGAGGCTTACAGAGCTTATTTCGATTATTTGGATCACACAGGAGGATTCTTTTATGAAAGATGGGGGGATGCTCCGGTACATTCATTGGCAGTGGCATTATTTTTACCTAGAGATAAAGTCCATTATTTTGAGGACGTGGGATACCAACATCATGTTTACACGCAATGCCCTCTTAATGAGCAATTCAGAATCGACCATAAATGTACTTGTGAGGCCGATAACGATTTCACTTTCCGTGGCTACAGTTGCGGTAAGAAATATTATCAAGTTACTGGGTTGAAGAAACCTTCCGAGTGGAAAGACTATATATAAGCCCCGTTTATAGTTGTAATCATATGCATTCCATACTTTGCTCCACCCTGCCAAGGTAAAAAAAACCTTTACTCTTTTGTGCTCTTCGTGGCTAAATCAATTCTGACACGCAAGCCCTGTTTTAAATGAAAATCGCGTGCCTAACGCATATTGTATTATTAGGTGAGTTTCAGAAAAAAGTTGAACCTTCAACTGTTTAATTTCACCTTCGTAACAAAGCGTATCAAGATGGGATCCTCTAGATCTAATGCCCGTTTAATTCGATTTGCCATCTTTGCCTTAGTTTTGATTGTTTGTGGTTATGTTCTTTCAAAGGGTTCCACGTATCAAGGTTCACCAGTGGATGGTAAGGAGATCAAGACACAACCAGCACCAGTGAAAGGAGATGTGAAGGAAGATCCACAGGGAGAGCCCCAGGCTAAATCACAAGCGGATTCAAAGGTGAATCTGATGCCTGCTGAGGCAAGGCCCAAGGCACTGACCCCGGGGAAAAAAGTTAAAGCCACTTTTGTCACTTTGGCAAGAAATGGTGATTTGGATTCTTTATTAGGTTCCATCAGACAAGTAGAAGATAGGTTCAACCATAGATATCATTATGACTGGGTGTTTTTAAATAATGATGAATTTAATGACGAATTTAAAGAAGCTACTTCAGCAGTCGTTTCAGGCACCACTAAATATGGATTGATCCCTTCTGAACATTGGTCATATCCCGAATGGATTAGTAAAGAGAAGGCAGCGTTAACAAGAGAAAGAATGAGCAATATCATTTATGGATCTTCGGAATCTTATAGACACATGTGTCGCTATGAATCAGGGTTTTTCTTTAGACATGAATTATTACAAGAGTATGATTACTACTGGAGAGTGGAACCCGATGTCAAGATTTTTTGTGACATTGATTATGATGTATTTGAATGGATGCAAGATAATGGCAAAGATTATTCATTCACCATCTCGTTACCAGAGTATAAAGATACTATCGAAACCTTATGGACTACCGTGAAGTCATTTATGAAAGAGAACCCTCAATATATTGCCGAAAACAATTTGATGGATTGGATATCTAATGATAAAGGTGAAACTTATAATGGATGTCATTTCTGGTCTAACTTTGAAATTGCAAGCTTAAAACTTTGGAGGTCAGAGGCTTATCAAAAGTATTTTGATTACCTCGACCATGCAGGAGGGTTCTTTTATGAAAGATGGGGTGATGCCCCTGTGCATAGTATTGCCGTGGCATTATTTTTGGATAAAAGTAAAGTCCATTTCTTTGATGATCTTGGATATTATCATGTTCCATTCAATAATTGTCCAATCTCTAAAGAAACTAGGTTAAAAAAGAAATGTGTTTGTAAGACTCAAGATGATTTCACCTGGAAATCGTATTCATGTGTTCCTAAATTTTATACAGTAACTGATAGGAAAAGACCTGAAGGTTGGGAGAATTTCGCTAATTGAAATTACAAGAAATTTGGAAAATTTGTATGACACAAGTATGACGATACATAATGGCCGGGCACGAGAATAGTAAGATAAACTGCTGAAAATTTTCCAACAGAAGATCAAAACTTGCACGACGACGACTATTAATGAGTAATGATAGGACTCATGTATACTAGATCGTTTGCTCTATATATAGTTGGGTCCAATATGAAGGTATCATATGATCGCTCAGGTCAGTTCACCACCATCCTTGATGCCATGACTACAGACATTCTCGTATCACACACAGATTCCTTTATAACTCTTGATCCATAAGTAAAAACAAAATCATTGAGTACCAGGCGAATATAGTTCAAATAGTTTTATTGTGCCAATCTATGGGAAGTTTACCCGTTACGCGAGACAGTAGCAAGTATACTTTGGGTAATATAGTCGAACAAGTACAATAAGATCTTAAGTTTTCTATGTCTTGTATAGAAAATAGTGTTAATAAAACCCAAGAATAGACTTCAGAGGTTATATGGCCATATCGAGGGTGAACCCATGCAAATATTTCCCGTCTGCTCCATTGTGCTTAGTTCTAAGTCATTTTCTCTTCGGACGGCAGCAAATGCTCCGTCGACGATTCAAAGTTATGAAAAAAATCTACATTTGTATGGTTGACTTACTTTTGGGGGTTTTTTAAAGGTGAATTTTAACGGAGAGATCGCCTTATTTTAACGGAAATATATTAGTTCTGGTCTATTGCATCACTGAATTTAACAGACATAACTTTTGCCCTTAAATTTTCTACGAAGCGACATCATAAAAGGATAGTATCTTGCTTCAATTTACAATTGAAAATGATATAATACCAAATTTAATATCTTTATGTCTACAACCAAAAGTATCAGTATTCCCAACATTGCTTGGGAGACGGCAGCTGTCATTTATTTCCCGCCAAAATTCGATGAGAGCAAGAAGTAACATGTAGTGGTATCTGCTCACCCTATAGGCCCTTGCAAAGAACAGACTTCTGGTAATGTCTATGGAAAGGCAATGGCAGAAGAAGGTTTCGTGGTTGTCGCTTTTGATGCATCTTTCCAAGGTGCTTCTGGAGGTAAACCGCGCTTCATTGAGGACCCTGAATTTCAAGTCTCAGATTTTCATATCCAAACATTGCCCTATGTCGATGCTGCACGTATTGGAGTGCTAGGTATTTGTGGCAGGGGTGGCTACGCAATCAATGCAGCTATGACAGATTACCGTTTCCAATGTTCTATCCGTATTATCCCACTGAACTTTGGCCGTGTAATGCGTGAAGACTCTAGCAACTTTGACCCTGTTGGTGCTTCAGAGAATATAGCCAAACAGCGTACCGTTAAATCTCAAAGTGGCCAATGTAAATCTTTGAAATACTTCCTTCATCAGTCGAAGAAGCCGAGAAATCGAGAAATTAACTACAGATATAGAAAGGCCACCGAGTACTACAAGACTAATGCCTGCCGTGATGCTGAGCAAATTCACGGTCGTGCGGCCTCCAAAGAAAATCATGTCATTGTTATACCTGGGGTTTTACATCATATGTTGTACGACAAGCCTGAGGCAGTTAACCCTGCTCTTAAGCAAGTCCTTCCCTCCCTTAAAGAACATCTCGGTGGGGCCAAGTAAATTCCGAAATAGCCGAATGTTATGGGGAATGAACACTTTTTGATTTATAGCATAGTTAGAATAAAGGATAGGGTTTGTTTAAGACGTAATCTTGCATTTTCGCTTTGAGCTTTGGCCCAAGATTTTGCAGCCTTTGAGGAATGTCGATGTTTTGGTTCCGGAACGACCTACATACACATGTTTTACAGGGTACCAAAGCTACATATACATTGCTTATACCTTATCAATATATACCATTGCCCGGGTAAAGAGAAGACAATGAAATGATTGTTGCTAGCGATTTTCTATCATGGCGTCGTATAACATGGTATTATTGTTCGACATAAGTGCACCAGGAAGCAACTGCGACAATCATCTTATTGTAGTTGCCAATCGCCCTGTGATACTGCTAGCCCAGATCAATCTTGCACAAAGATCAGCCGAAGTAGATGGTGAATACAACGAAACAAAATGTTTCCTGCCTTCTCTGCCTCGTCAAATCAGAGCCCTTAGAAATTGCCCCATCAAAGGTACAAAGCCACCTGGGTTTCCAGGGTTTCTTTTTTAATTTTCTATGTGCATCATTTTGTAACTTCCATGCGCCCGTCCCAAATTTGCGTCTCACTATGCGAAATGGGCCCCATATCTACTTGGCAGTATTATGAGACTATCCCGAGGATAAATAAAATAAATAAATAATAAATATAAATATCAAACGTATGGCCTCTGAGA
>JAJMEZ010000042.1:0-63663 GCA_030574455.1 Priceomyces fermenticarens | reverse complement strand
TTTTTGAAAAACGGGAAATATTAACAATTTTCGGGAAATGGGGGATTGAGGGGACCTCAAAAACCGCAAAAAAATTAAAAGCGTAAAAAAAAAAAAAAAAAAAAAAAAGAAAAAAGAAAAAAGAAAATAAAAAAACGAGGATGAGATCATAACTATAATTTATCGTTTACATAATCTTAAACTGAAAAGCCCAATTTTTGACCGTGGTAATAAGTTTGTAATAAGCAATGCGGATTTCCAATGCTACTTTTCACTAGGACTGCTACTTTCTCTTGCTTTTTCATCCTTTTCGAAAGCTTCTCTGTTCCAACTAAGCATATTAACATCACCCACCTTACGACTCTTAAAGAGGTGAACTACAAGTAGCAGAAAACCAAGTACAAAACATATACCGCCTGCAACAATCCAGCTTATTCCAATAAAATAATTCTTTCCGCCAATCGCAGACCTCTCTGAGAGATATATATACTTGTTTCCTTTGAATGGCAAGACTGGGAAGTGAAGCCCTATCGAGACTTCATAAATTCCTGGCTTTAAAGCATCGTGATCATTTCTGAGAGCAAGTTTATTAAATGTAGGGAGGCCCGAAGGATGCATCCAATTTTGAAATTGGTACCAAGTTGAAATGTCTGGCATGTTGGTCGCGTTATAACCATTTGGAAACCTCTTGTACCAATTTGGTGGTGGTACTACATCGGAATGATGATATTCAGTTTTTTTAAATCTGTCCTTGTCTGAAGCCCATGCGATTCCCTTCTCAGTCAACTTATAGTCGTCTGTAGTACCATTGGCGCCAGTTAAAGTTGTGGAAAAGGTATCATTGAACATACTGTTAGCAATAAGTCCACAGGGATATATTTTTTTCCCTTTGAGAGTAGACAATGGTTCACAATTTTGACCAGGTGTGTTTTTAATTGTGTCACTCGAGGCCGCATTACCGATAATTTGCTCTTCACTAAACGATTTCACATATCTACGATGATTGGCATAAAACTTATTGAGTCTGTAGTAGAACAAAAGGGGAGCACCAAACTTTTTAGGAATCTCCATTTGAATGTTACAGACCAATCTTTCATCACTGAAGGGTTGCGAATCATCAGTTGAGAGTTTCCACAGAACCTTTTCCTTGTTAGCAACTTCTTTACTATTATGAAAGTTATAATCAACATACTCCTGAGGAACTGCCGACCAATGATCTTTAGATGCAAGCTTTTCACATTGCGTGTACTCAATAGTAAGATCTTGAACCTTGTAAGCTGCATACCACATGGCTGCGCCCAAGGGGACAAACACTACAGCTATTGTAAACAAAATTGGCAAAACAGTTTTTACAGACATCACGGGATTGATGGCCCTTAACCTCTGTTGTCTAAAGGCATTGTCCCCGGGTTTATGGTTTTTTTTCTTTTGGTCTTTTAAAGGTTCGTCTGATGAAACATCACTATCGTAATCACTATCATGTTGTTGAGTGTATCCTTCTTGCTCTTCAATTTCAAATCTTGATCTTAGCTGATGGTCATCAGCTACAGTGTCTGTCATTTTTCTATAACTTTCTGAAGCCGACAATCCTTTTCAGAAGTAAGCAACAAAATATCAAATCTAAAAAATCCGATTGATTATCCTTGTAAACCGGAAAAGTTCCCATTGATGATGATACAGTGTAGATGTGTATATAAGAATTCCCACCACTCTTGCACCTGCATACATTACGATGCTACGACAAAATTTTTAATGTGTTCTCAATTGTTTTATTGAATTTTAGAGTTAGATTTCAATATTATAAATTATAGATTAGAAATGTCGACACAAGAGACAGACGTGGAGAGAAATATTGAGATATGGAAGATCAAGAAGTTGATCAAATCGTTGGAACTTGCCAGAGGTAATGGTACATCGATGATCTCTTTGATTATCCCCCCAAAGGGTCAAGTTGCCCTCACACAAAAAATGTTGACTGAAGAATATGGTACGGCTTCAAACATCAAGTCCCGTGTTAATAGATTATCTGTGTTATCAGCAATTACATCTACCCAGCAGAAGTTAAAATTATACAACTTTGTTCCTAAGAACGGATTGGTTGTTTATTGTGGTGATGTTTTAACCGATGAAGGTAAAGAAAGAAAATTGAACATAGATTTTGAACCATTCAAGCCAATTAATACTTCATTGTACCTCTGTGATAACAAATTTCATGTTGAGGCATTATCTGAGTTGTTACATGATGATGACCGTTTCGGTTTTATAATTATGGATGGTCACGGTGCTTTGTTTGGTGCAGTTACAGGTAATAATAGAGAGGTTTTGCAAAAGTTCAGTGTAGATTTACCAAAGAAGCATGGTAGAGGTGGTCAATCTGCTGTTCGTTTCTCGCGTTTAAGAGAGGAAAAGAGACATAATTATGTCAGAAAAGTTGCTGAAGTGGCTGTTCAAAACTTTATTACTCAGGATAAAGTCAATGTCAAAGGTTTAATTTTGGCGGGTTCCGCAGATTTTAAAAACGAATTGTCCAAGTCCGACTTATTTGATGGTAGATTACAAGCAAAAGTTATAAAAATTGTCGATATCTCTTATGGTGGAGAGAATGGTTTCAATCAGGCAATTGAGTTGTCTGCTGAGACCTTGGCAAACGTGAAGTTTGTTCAAGAGAAAAAATTGTTAAATCAATATTTTGAAGAAATCTCTCTCGACTCTGGAAAGTTTTGTTACGGTATCGAAGATACTTTGAAAGCTTTGGATTTAGGTTCGTGTGAAGTTTTGATTGTCTACGAAAACTTGGCAACTTTGCGTTATACATTGAAGAATTCAGATGGTGAAGAAGTAATAGTACATGTTGAGCCCGATTTACCAAATAAATCGTGGCAAATGGACAAGAAAACTGGAATTGAAATGGAAATAGTGAAGGAAGAACCATTTGTCGAATGGCTTGCCGAAAACTATAGGAACTTTGGTGCTAACCTAGAATTTGTTACAGATAAATCGTCGGAAGGTGCCCAGTTCGTTCAAGGCTTTGGTGGTGTCGGTGCTCTATTAAGATACAAAGTTAATTTTGAACAATTAACAGATGACTCCGATGATGAGTACTACGATGATGATGATGATGACTTCATTTAATTTTCCACCTTTATACATACAACTAACATCACATATAGGCGTCTCCATATATCGAATACTTATATGCAGGTTTTTCATTTTCTGACACTTTTGCTCTTCTTTTTCTTAGTTCCATTCAACTTTTCTAAGGCATTCTCATCCTTCAACCCCAATATGTCCTTTCTCGTTTCACCAGTGACCACTTGATGAGCCAAGTTCAGCAATCCGCTGGTCAAATATGACCTCCTAAAATTCTGTCTTATCGGTATAGACAAAAGCTCATTTAGCTCATGTCTCATTGATTTCTGTTCGTCCTTACTGAGAATTTTTGTCTCTCTTCTCTTTTTAGATTTACTCAACATTTTGTCATTGAATATCTCATCATCCATATCGACATCTAATCCTAAATCTTCTGCTGCCTCTTTCATCCAGGATTTTTCATTGTTTGCTGATGTAGAAGAGACATTGGAAGCAGCTAAATTTGAAGCTAGATTGACTCGTGGTTTTAATTGAGATACGATGTTCATTTCAATGGGTAAGAGCCTAATGTCATTGTTGACATTGATCTTAGATTCTTTGGAAGAAGCCACTAGTCTTCTGAGTTTCTTCAAAGGGCCAGAAGCTTCTTGAGGGGAGCATAATAATACCGACACCCCTTCTTTACCTGCTCTTCCAGTCCTTCCTGAACGATGAATATAAGTGTCAGCAGTGCGTGGTAAATGGTAATGTGCCACATGATTTATATCCGGTATATCTAATCCTCTAGCTGCTACATCTGATGCGACCAACACAGAGACAGCATTCTTCTTCGTGGATTCTTTAAATCTCTCTAATGCCCGTAATCTTTGTTTCTGTATCATGGAAGAACTGATAGAATATGCTGGGATCTTGAGAGTATTCAAAAATTGTACTAATCTTTTAACAGAATCAATTGAGTTCGTAAATATTAATGTTGAGCCAGGATACATCAAAAGGAAATAGTAAAGATACAAGTCTCTCTCAGAAGGGCCACATTCGACGAGCGCTTCGGTGATTTGATTGTTGACAAGATGTTTAGGACTGGCATCTACGATTGATGGCTTTAAATCTTTGAATTGCAACTTTTTCTTGAGAAGCCCTATAATCTCATCATTCTCCATAAGTCCATTCGATGCTGAATCTTTCGCCTTCCTACTAGTGTCAAGTTTTCCAAATAAATCTCTTGAGAAAGTTGCACTAAACACCAAAGTTTGCCACTTTCTGTTTTCCTTTTGCTTATCCCTATTCTTACTCAACAAATCCAAAATTCGTTCAAAATCCTCAAAATGACCATCCTGTAGTAATCTGTCAGCTTCATCCAATACCACAGCCTCTGTTTGAGCAAGTCTTTTAAGTAAAGCGGCATCTTTTTCAAGATGCTCAATGAATCTACCTGGTGTTGCCACGATAATTCCCGGTCCCTTTGATAAAAGCCTCTCTTGCTTTTGGATAGAAAGACCACCAGTCAAACTAACGATACCATTATCTGGGAGTGGGGAATGCTTAGCGATACGATTTAAATGATCAACTACTTGCTGTGCCAATTCTCTGGTTGGTGAGAAAATGATCCCCACAGGAGATCCAATAGTATCTTTCTTCAAGGCAGTATCTCTGGAAAGAAATCTTTCTAATAGTGGAATACCATATGCCAAAGTTTTTCCCGAACCTGTAATGGCCTTTCCAATTACATCCCTTCCCTCTAGGGCAAGAGGAATGGCCTTTTTCTGAATGGGTGTAGGCATTTCATATCCAGCTGAGTATAAAGCACTTAAAATAAAAGGATTAAAGGAATTCCCGTCCTCCAAAAATTGCCAATGTGGAAGTTCAAAGTCTTCTGGTATCTCCTTCATTAAATTTTCGAAACCAACCGGCTGAATGTCAGCAACTACTTCTTTTGTTTTCTTGGTCTTATTTTTCTTTCCTGGTTTATCCTGAATCACCTTGTTTTCATCATTTTTGGGCGAATCATCAAAGCCTTTGAATTCTTCATCGTCATCTTCATCGCTCGCAGCATCAGCTTTCTTTGTATCATTTTCTTCGTGAGTCTGTCGATCTTTTTTTACTGAAAACTGTGGCTTCCCATCTACGATTTCAACACCAACACCATCAAGCTCTTCTAAGCCAAAGAACCCTTCATAATCGTCTAAGTTATCCGGTACATCAACAGGTTTCCATTGCAAGCTGTCTGCCTTGACTATCTTAGATTCCTTCTGAAGTTTCTGTTTGAGAGATAAAGGTTTCTTGCTTTTAAAATTCTTTGGCAGTCTTTTCTTTCCTTTATTTTTGCTTTGTTTCGGCATATGAAGCGTATTTTTCATCTCGATGAAGTGCTTATACACTGTCTCATCATTGAGTTTTTTTGTTAGAAGATGAGCATCCTCCCTGTATATACATTTTTTTCTTTAAGGTTAAATAAGATAGGGATTTCTTTACCACCATGAGGAAGAAGCTGACAAAGAAAAAAAGTGGGATTCTACAGCAAAGGAATTCTATAACTAACTCGTCACGTAGACCTCGAAGTCTAAAGCCCCGTCAAACAAGATTTTTAATTCGTAGATTTCACACTTTACAAAAAGCTAAAACTTCAATTTTACAAGCTTTAAGTAATTATTATGGTTTTCAAAACACGGAGAGAAAGTTAAATGAAAATAATTATAAGACGTTTTTGGGTAGAGAAGGAGTGAATGTGCTTGACAAATATGAATCAGCTTACAATGATATCAAAATCTCTAAGCATAATGAAGAGTTCCGTGTAACCGAATCCATCGGGGCTGACGAACTACTATCTTTTCTAGGCAGGATAGATTCTGAAATCGAGCAACGAGGCGGTATTGAAATGTATCAAGCAGCATCAACCCAGGGCCAAGATAAAAATCGAGGTGGTGATTCTTCGGAAAAATTGGTACATTGGTTAAAAAGCTCTAATTCGGAGTTCTTGAAGACAAACACCTCCCCGACAGCACTAGAAATAGGTTCGTTGAGACCAGATAATGCAGTTTCCACATGTGGAATCTTTAAAAATGTTGACCGAATAGATTTAAACTCTAGGTATCCCGCGATCAAAAAGCAGGATTTCATGGAGAGACCACTTCCTAAAACAGACCACGAGAAATTCGACCTTGTTTCTTGTTCTTTGGTTATTAACTTTGTACCGACAGCTAACGGTCGCGGAGAGATGCTCCGCCGGATCTCATCGTTTCTAAAAGAACCAATGGGCGCAATATGCAGTTTTTTGTTCCTTGTTCTTCCATCACCTTGCGTCAACAATTCTAGATATTTGGATCCCACGCTACTCCAGGAAATAATGCAGTCTTTGGGGTTCAGCCAGGTTAAGACTTATGAGGGGAAAAAAGTAATATATTGGCTATATAGATGGCATGGGAAGTCAAGTTTAAAACATAAAAAATTCCCTAAGCGTATAGTCCGTTCTGGCGCCGACAGAAATAACTTCTGCATTACGCTTTAGTAAGTCTAAAAAAGTGTGAAGTGTACCTTCGGAAAAACCTAAACGAAAAGAAAATAGTAATATTTTCTTGTTTTTGATATGCATTACATCATAAACCCCACTCGGACCCAACGGCTTAAGCTGGTTTAGTATTGTTTCTAAGGCGCTCTGAGACGCTTGGAAGTGCCACGAACCCCGGAAATACTATTTGTTAAGGACAATACATGAAAAATGCGTGTCCATGAAATGTCCTGCAGGCATGGACCCTTCGCGGAACAATATGGCATTCTAATACGTTACGCTGGGATTCATTTTTTCCATAATTTTTCCGAGGGTCATGTCGAGCTAGATATGACGCATATTGTATGCCGTACTGCAAGCGAGCAAGGAAAATTTTCGTTTCTTTTCTGCCAATTGCGGACTTATAAATATGGCTTCATACCTAAGTTGCTCCAATATAGTGAAAATATCACTTAGTGGTTAAATTTAAAACAGATCATAATGTCTGACCAACAACAAGAACAGTATGATGCTGGTGCACAAACACCAGTCACAGACTCTGGTTCTATCTTAGAAAAACCTAAGGAGGAAGACTCATTTCAAATGCCTCAAATGCCTGAGAGAACTTGGAAAGACCATGCCATGATCACTGTTTTCTGTTTGTTCATCGCCTTTGGTGGTTTCGTCTTCGGTTTCGATACTGGTACTATCTCTGGTTTCGTTAACATGTCTGATTTCTTACGTCGTTTCGGTCAACACAATGCCAGTGGATATTACTTTTCTAATGTTAGAGTTGGTTTGATTGTTTCCATCTTTAACATTGGATGTGCATTTGGTAGTATCTTTTTAACGAAGCTCGCTGATCTTTATGGTAGAAGATTTGGTCTTATGTTCTCTATGCTCATTTATGTCGTGGGTATTGTCATTCAAATTGCATCTATTAACAAATGGTACCAACTTTTTATTGGACGTATTATAAGTGGTTTAGGTGTCGGTATTATCTCCGTGTTATGTCCTTTATTTATTGGTGAGACTGCTCCAAAGCAATTAAGAGGTACTTTAGTGTACTGCTTTCAATTGTTCATTACCCTTGGTATTTTCCTTGGTTACTGTACTACATTCGGTACAAAAATCTACACAGACTCTAGACAGTGGAGAATTCCATTAGGTTTATGTTTCGCATGGGCCATTATTATGGTTATTGGTATGTTGTCAATGCCTGAATCCCCAAGATACTTGGTTGAAAAAGGTAAAATTGAAGAAGCTAAGAAATCTGTTGGAAGATCAAACAACCTTCCAGCAGAAGATCCAGGTGTTTACACTGAAGTTATGTCTATTCAAGCTGGTATCATGCATGAGAATGCTGAAGGTAAGGCTACTTGGAGCGAGTTGATTACTGGTAAACCAAAGATTTGCGAAAGAGTTTTGATGGGCATGATTTTACAATCATTGCAACAATTAACTGGTGATAACTACTTTTTCTACTATGGTACCACTATCTTCAAGGCTGTTGGATTACAGGATTCATTCGAAACTTCCATTGTTTTGGGTGTTGTTAATTTTGCATCAACCTTCGTAGGTATTTGGGCTATTGAAAGATTCGGTAGGAGAAAGAGTTTGATGACTGGTGCTATTGCCATCTTCCTTTGTTACATTGTATACTCTATCTTGGGTTCTGTTCATTTATACATCGGCCCAGGATATAATCCTGAACATACACATGTTCCAACTGGTGATGCAATGATCTTTGTCACTACATTGTGTATTTTCTTCTTTGCATCTACTTGGGCTGGTGGTGCTTACACAATCATCGCTGAATCATATCCTATTAGAATCAGATCGAAGGCAATGGCCGTTGCTTCTGCTTCCAACTGGCTTTGGGGTTTTTTGATTTCTTTCTTCACTCCTTTCATCACAGGGGCAATCCATTTCTACTATGGTTTCGTCTTTGCTGGATGTATGGTTTTCGCAACAATTTATGTCTACTTCTTTGTTATGGAAACTAAGGGTTTGACTTTGGAAGAGGTCGATCAATTATATGCGCTGGGTGTTCCTCCATGGAAATCATCGTACTGGGTTCCTCCAAGAAAAGAGGACATTATTGCTGCTGCAGCAACTGCAGGTGAGGCCAAGCCTGAAGAAGAACGTGTTTAGGTTTAATTGGGATAATCATGAACGATTTCAAATGAAGATTTGATAATGTGGGTTTAGCGTGGAGCTATAGATTTTAAAGAATAAAGTCATTTATTTCAGATAGAAAAATAGAAATGATACGAACACTGAACAATACAATGTTTGGATTTATATAATAATAAAACGAATGGAAAAAGGTATCTGTAGGACAGACTTTATTGAGTGAATGTTTAATATAAATACCCGTATATGATTAAAAATCTTGTAATCCTGTAGACATCTCGGTACAACAGAAGACAGGTATGAGAATATTACAACATGCATTGACGAATTGAAATGCTGGATAGAAGCAAAATGTTGAACACTGGATATCTCGCTAATGTTTAACAAATTAGTTAGTAACACGGGTTGTGAGGCTGGGCTTGCACTATTTTCAGCTAGGGAAGAAAAAAATGTCTTTTGATGGCCGCACATCGGTAAAGGGCATAATCGGAAGAGAGCTTACACGGAAAATACCGAGAGAGTCGTCGTACGCAGCGTACAATTCATGTGCTGATCCGCTCACCCGTCTTTTTCCTGCGCTTGCCCGCACGCTCGTTCCTTTCTGACTCACAAAAGGTTCAGCTCACCCCACTTTTGAAAAAACCCTAGGATAGAAAAGCCCGTTCCGGACAACGACTCATATTCGTAATCTGTTTTCTGACACCTATCTAGTAAATTTTTTATATCTATTTTTTTTCAACTATATAACTTTAGATTGATTTTCAAGCCATCTATTGTGAAGTAGCTTAATTGGGAAACACAATTGCAAGTTGATCTAAGCGATATTGAATAAAATGATTTCAAGAGTTCAAGTCACCAAGAGGTTCGGTAATGTTAGGCTGTTTTCTGTCCTCAACAGCAGGATTCAAAAGTGGAATGAAATCCCATTGGCCCCTCCTGATAAGATTTTGGGTATTACTGAGGCTTTCATCAAGGATGATAACTCGAAGAAAATTAACTTGGGTGTTGGAGCATATAGAGATAACTCGGGTAGGCCAATTATTTTTCCATCAGTTAAGAGTGCTGAGGGAGTATTGATTGAAACTGAGACTCAAAAGGAGTATACTCCAATTATTGGTAGTAAGAATTACCAAAACATTGTCAAAAACTTTGTTTTTAACAATTCAGGAAAAGACCCTAATGGTAAAAAGTTAATTGATGAAGGCAGAATTGTAACCGCACAAACAATTTCTGGTACTGGTTCTTTGAGGGTAATTGCTGATTTTTTGGCTAGATTCTATTCTAATAAGCAAATCCTCGTTCCAAAACCAACTTGGGCCAATCACATTGCTGTTTTTACTGATGCTGGTCTTAGGTCCGATTTTTACGCTTACTACGATACCAGCGCTAATGACTTAGACTTTGCTAAGTTGAAAGAATCTTTGATTAAGTCAGAAGATGAGTCTGTTGTGTTGTTGCATGCATGTTGCCATAATCCAACAGGAATGGACTTAACTCCTGAACAATGGGAAGAGTCCTTGGAGATTGTTCAATCTAAGAAGTTGTTCCCCTTAGTTGACATGGCATACCAAGGGTTTGCATCTGGTGATCCATTTAAAGATATTGGACTTATTAGAAGATTAAACGAATTAGTTGTCGAAGGCAAAATACCTACCTATGCATTATGCCAGTCATTTGCGAAGAATATGGGATTGTATGGTGAGAGAACTGGTTCGATCTCAATTGTTACTGAATCTTCCGAACAATCTACTCAAATCGAATCTCAATTGAAGAAATTGATTAGACCAATGTACTCATCCCCCCCAATTCATGGCTCGAAGATCGTGGAGACTATTTTTGCCAACGAAAAGTTATTGAAATCCTGGTTGTCTGATTTGGACCAAGTCGTTTCTAGATTGAATACTGTCAGACAAAAATTGTATGAAAAGTTGGACAAATCTAATTACAATTGGGATCACTTACTTAGACAGAGAGGTATGTTTGTTTACACAGGTTTATCCCCAGAGCAAGTTATTGAATTAAGAAACAACTATTCAGTATATGCAACTGAAGATGGGAGATTCTCTATTTCGGGTGTGAATGACAACAATGTTGATTATTTAGCTAACGCCATCAACGAGGTCATTAACAAGTAAGTTAATAGTGTCTACTCAGGAAAATAAATAGTAACTTTGTTCTGTATTGAGTATTACTGCAAGCCCGCGGCAGTATTGGTCCGTTGGATGTAGCGCGTTTACTTTATATGGTAGTGCATCCAGCAATTTTTTGGCATTACGTGTGGTGGCATAAACAGAGAGACCCACAAGTCTTTGAGGTGGGACCTGAAAGTGGAGACTGAAACTACAATTTCCTCACTTCAAAGAAGGACTGATTTTTTCCTATTTTACTTTTCACAAAGAAAGGGTCCCTAAACATAAGTACAATGTCTGATACTAAAGTGATTGATACCCATCCCTTCTTGGATCAAAAGCCTGGGACCTCTGGTCTTAGAAAGAAGGTTAAAGTTTTCCAACAGAAAAACTATACCGAAAACTTCATTCAAGCAATCTTGGATGCTATCCCAGAAGGCGCCAATGGTTCAACTTTGGTAGTGGGTGGTGATGGACGTTATTATAATGACGTAGTTATTAACTTGATTATCAAAATTGCTGCAGGTAATGGTGTCAAAAAATTGATCATTGGTCAGAACGGTATTTTGTCTACGCCAGCTACTTCTCACATTATCAGAATTTCCAAGGCTACTGGAGGTATCATTTTGACTGCCTCTCATAATCCAGGTGGGCCTGACAATGACTTGGGTATTAAGTACAATTTGAGCAATGGTGGTCCAGCACCAGAGTCGGTCACTAACAAGATCTATGAAGTCTCGAAAACCCTCAAGCACTACAAATATACTGAAATAAGTGATATTGATTTATCCAAGATTGGTAATCAAAAAGTAGGGCCATTGGAGATCGACATTATTGACTCTACTAAAGATTATGTTGACATGCTCAAGTCTGTGTTTGATTTCCCTCTCATCAAGTCTTTTGTTGATAGGGCATCAGAAAGTCAAGGCTTCAGGGTCTTGTTTGATGCGTTAAATGGTGTTACAGGACCATATGCCTTTAGAGTTTTTATCGATGAGTTGAAATTGCCGGCCAGCTCAGTTCAGAACTGTTCTCCAAAGCCAGATTTCGGAGGCTTGCATCCTGATCCCAACTTAACTTATGCCAAGACCCTTGTTGACAAAGTTGATAAAGAGGACATTGCATTTGGTGCCGCATCAGATGGTGATGGTGATAGAAATATGATTTACGGTGCAGGTACCTTTGTTTCTCCAGGTGACTCTGTCGCTATCATAGCTGAATATGCTGACTATATTCCTTACTTTGCGAAGAGTGGTGTGAATGGATTTGCAAGGTCAATGCCAACTTCAGGGGCTTTGGATCTTGTCGCCAAAGACAAAGGTTTGGATATTTACGAGGTCCCAACCGGTTGGAAATTTTTCTGTTCTTTGTTTGATGCAAAGAAATTAAGCATTTGTGGTGAAGAATCATTTGGTACTGGTTCGGACCATATTAGAGAAAAAGATGGTTTGTGGGCAATTGTTGCATGGTTGAATGTTCTCGCCGCTTTCAACAAGAGGTTTCCAGATAAAGTAGCGTCTATTGAAACTGTACAGAACTCTTTCTGGGAGAAATATGGGAGAACGTTTTTCACGAGATACGATTACGAAAATGTTTCATCTGAAGGAGCAAAGAAGGTTATCGATTTACTTTCTTCCATTGTTGATAAAAGTCCTAAGGGCACAGAGGTCGCACCGGGTTATGTTGTTAAAGAGGCAGAAAATTTTTCATATACTGACTTGGATGGCTCCGTATCTTCAAATCAAGGTTTGTTTATCAAATTTGAGAACGGTTTAAGATTCATCGTAAGATTGTCTGGAACTGGCTCTTCTGGTGCCACTGTGAGATTGTATTTGGAAAAGCACACGGAAGATAGACTGAAAATCAAAACCAGTGTTGACGAATATCTTTCGAAAGATGTCAAGTTTGTGTTGGACTTGTTAAAGTTCAAAGAATACTTGGGTAAAGATGAACCTGATGTGAAAACTTGAAAGCCTTACTGTGCTCTACCGATTAATTGGGTACTACACATATGAGAAAATGTAATTCCGATTTTTTTCTTTCTTTCAGCTAAGTCCATTATTAATTTACATATCGTCCTAAATAATAACTAAATACCAAAGGGTATGTTTCGTCTAGGTTTCCTTTGTAGGACACTAATCAAGTGAATCATAATAATTTTTCAAATTTAATATTTATATTATTCCCGTATTTTAAAATGGATAGCATCTCACTGAAAATATCAACTCTATTATCTGGCTCAGCGTAACGGAACTTAAAATTTGGATCTAATCATGACATTTGATTACATTAGGTGTCATTTCTTGGCTTCTTGTTCGAACCCGATGACTGTTCTTCTTCCCCTCTTTTCAGTGATGATGCCGGTTTTTCTTGTAACGCTAAAAACTCATCGAGACGTTTCCTCATGGATATTTCTCTTAGCCTAGCTGCTTGTTCCATAGCCTCCAATTCCATAATCCTTGTTCTATACAAATCGTTCACCAATTCGAGCTCTGATATCCTTGTTTTCAAAAGAGTAGTTTCATGACTGTTGTTCTTCTCATCATTTTCTCTATTGCTATTATCCTTATCGTCTTGATTTTCAGACGGAGGTTTCCCAGAGCCTCTTCCCTCTTGTGGGGAGTTATCTCTATTACTAGAACTGCGTCCCAAGCTACTGAAATTGGATTGAAAGTGAGGAAGCGAAGTATCTTGTGCAACTGAAGATACTTGGTTGATAGGTGGGAGTGACATACTATTATTATCGGGAGATTTATTGAGTGGAGCTGCCAACGTACCTGGTGGAGACATTAATTCTTTTTTCGGTACATCTTTGTTAGAACCCTGCATCAAGTGAAACTGTATTCCAAAAGAAGGTGAAGCAGCGCCAGCAGTTCCAGAGTTTGAAGGAGAAACTATACTTGGCAATTTTGTCTGCGAAGCCAGGACATTTAATGCCGAAGATGGTGTCGAAGAAACGAAGGTAGATTCCCTGATAGTATCTTTCGGACCTTTGTTTAAAAGGGAAACGCCTCCCTTGTCTGATTCATTACTAGTTTTTACCGATTTAAATGAAGCACTTGGGCCCAACTCATGAGACATGTTCTCCAATGTGCTTGCAGCCTGTACTGCTGCACTGAGATTTGCATTGTGTCCTGAACCTGATCTAGCATTAGAAATAGATGATGTTGATGACAATAACAAAGGAGATGTGATCCTTTGAAGACCAGGAGCGAATTGGGTAGGTGTAGACGAGGGATAGTGAAGCGGTTGTACTTGATGTTGTAAATGGGTTGAAAACTGAAATGATGGAGTTGGTTGTGGTAAATACTGACCTCCATTCAGATTCTGAGGCTGATGGCTTCTTATTCCATTCGCAGCTGGTAAAAGAGGGGTTAATGCGTTAGAATCAGTAGACGTTAAATGGGGTGTACCTTGAGTCGATTTTTTCTTAGGCTTAGGAGACTTCTTGACGCCATTAATTTGCTGTTTAGAGTCTTTTGACTTAAGTTCCGGGGTATTCGGGCTAGATGATTTAGCAGAACTAGGTTGCTTTATCCTATTCCTCGATTTTATTGTATCCGTTTTTAATGAAATTGGTCGAGGTCTCCCGTGAAGCTTCAAAAAAAGACCACAAGCGTTACATAAAACCTGACCTGTTTCATCACGCCTCCACAAAGGAGTGGTCTGAGTTTTACAATTGCGGCAAACTGGACTTGTAATATTTGTTTTGGTGGTCGTCGTCCCATTATTTACATGGGTTGTAGTCTTGGCGTTTGGATGAACTGGATTGTGGTCATGTTCCACAGCTGCAGGTAACCGTTGTATTTCACTCATGTTCCTCTGTGAAATATGTTTTCAATTGGATTAGTGAATGTCAATAAATAATAACCTCTACGGTTATTTCCTATGCGTACACTAGGGTTTTCAAATTCTTAAATAAGAAGGACTCGTAGATCACACAAACGATATCGAAAGGGTTTTTTATAGTCCAGTATAAATTAACGTATGTTTCGGCAAACACTGTACAAAGAACGATGATAAGAATAATTGATCTTATTTGGATTTTCAATTCTTATGAAAAGGACTTTTGTGCTACTCGAGGTATTCTTGATCTTTAATTCTCTCAAACGAGATACCCTAAATATCTGCTTATCAGTAAATTGTTATATCAATCTTGATGACAATAACTTGACCGTTATCTTCTATCTTGCCAAAGAATTTTTTCTTTATCGCTCTTTGTGTGAAATTTTTTGATTACGGCAGTTTTTTTTTTTTTTTTGACCTTTCCTCTTTATCCCTATTGTTACGTTTTGTGATATTTATTAGATAATCAAGATAAGTAAACTACGGTGCTATAAAAAATAAATGTCGGGGCCAATATTCAATAATACAGTTTATCCACTTAGTTCTCTCACATAGCTTCGAAGATCATTGGTGCCCTTTAAGCTAATCATACCCGTATAACTTTGATCTTGACTGTGCAGATCAGACTTTTCTCTCCCATAAAGTATTAAATCTCCCACTGGGAGCAGTTTAGGCATAGAAAGCCCCTTTGTGCTACCTACTAGAAAGACCCCCAAATGCAGAATTTCAAAAGGTAACAAGCGAACAGAACTTGTAATGCCTTTTAACGACGCTATTATATAATCGCATGGTGGACACTCAGTTGCAAATTCTATGATGAGTTGATTATCGTCTGTATATCCCTCTGACAAAAGTCTTTTATTTACCACTTCACCAAGTAGAATTTTCTGACGAGCTGAAAATGCAACCAATCCTATGCTATCAGCAGGGTAGTGTAGTTTTCTCATCAATATGTAGAGCTCAGCACAATATTCAGCTTCTTCCACACTAGCATCTGCTGATGTGTCATCCGCATCAGGGAGAGTGTTTAGCCAAAAATCTTCAAAGGCAGGGTTATTCTTAAGTTCCCCGGATCCTTTGAAAGATGAATGCTTGTATTTACTTTTGAAGACTTCATAAAATTCCCTCCTGAGACCTTGTACTTCGTTCATGTAAAATTTCTTCCCGATATAGTGTTCCAAATGTGAAAATAAACTATCAACGTTGTGATTACGAAAACTGTCGTTTAAAATGATTAATCTTCCAAGCTTATCATTCTTGCAGATTGGGGTTATTGATTCCGTCATGTCAGTATCACCCACTATTAGGATGTTATCGTAGTTGCTACGGAAAAGCATATCTATCGATGACTGTTTCATTGTCAGGATGACCACTTGGCAAAACTTGTTGACTAAAAAGTCTGCTCCTTTGTAATAATCTTTTTCAAGCTTGATTATGGGTTCGATCCGCTCCAAAAACTGTATTTTCTCGGCTATACTAGAAAATACACCAATGCTAATTGCCAAATCATCTTCATACGTGTTCTTGAAAGTTAGGTTAAATGATGATCTAAATGGAAATTTCTGTACATGCTGTTTGTCTTTTTTTACCCTTCTAAAATATTCCACCCACACTTTCTTTATGTGATTATGGTAAAGAAGTAAGGCGTCAGCAGCTGAAGATGCATGACCTTCATCTTCCAACCCTAGTCCAATAGTTAATTTAGAAATATCAAGAAGTGTATCTCGATACAATTGTGAGTATTTTTGAACTTCGTTAATAGTCAAATCCAGATGACTTTTCGTTGAGCAATACCTCAATTTTTTGTCACATTTAAAGGCTTTCAAATAAGACGAGTTGGGTAATATCATCAAGGTTCGACTGTCAGGCTCATTTAGAACGATAGTTGTTAATATGGCATTGATCAAACTCGAATTTCCAGTAGAAGGAATGGTCTCCACCAATGTTACTCCCTTCTCGAGGCAGCCAAGAAGACACTTCGCTTGGTTCAAAGTTAAGCTAATATCGCTCAGGGCAAAGCTTGAAGGAACCGCTTTCAATGTACCACCGCTTGACCCCCTAATTAACCTATAAGAACTCTCCCGTTGAGTTTTAATATCCTTCTTTTGCCTCTTATTGGAAATATTCTCCCCATGCGGGCTAATAGTCAACTCATTAATGACCGGCTCTTTGACCGTTGTTAATGCCACGTTAAATGGCTCTTCTCTTCTTCGTTGAAATATGTGTTCAATTAAAGGAAACTTAACAATCAGAGGCAATGTTGACTGTGGGGCTGCCTTGTATTTAGTGAGTATCTTGAACTGATCAAATGCAGCTCCAATATCAAAAGAAGGTATCATGAGGTGGGTATATCTCTGTGCATAATTGGTATCAACTTTGGAGCCATTCAAAGTGAATACTACAGAGCTTTGCTCCTTTTTCAATTCCACCACTTCGAAGATATGAAGAAGACTAGCGCCATACAATTGGACGCTCCTTTGTGGAGAATACTTGTTTGGTTTGATTAACTCCAATAAAAATACAAGTTTTATATCTTCCCCATTGGTAGAAACAGTACTCAGACTTTTTGTTTCAATCTGGCAAGAAAGAGAGTCCTCAGCTAAGGTCAATCGATTTATCTTCTCGAGGTATTTACTTTTAGCTTTCTGATTCGGTTCCAATCTTGTAATTCTTTCCAAAACAGTATTGATGTGACTTCTGGATAGTTCTCTTATTTTCATAAACTGATTCCACACAAGTAAGCCAGCGAACTCTTTCTCTGAAGAGAATGCGACATGTATGGTAGGAATCCATAAGTTGCACTTCAAAGGAAAAAGGTCAGTATTATTTTCCCACATATGCAAAAAAGTTTTATTAAAATTACTGAAAAGCTTCCGCTGTTCCATTTGAAATAACGCAGGTGATAGGCACCACCTTGAAATTAACTCAACTATTAGTCCCCTATTTTTTAGACCTGGCTTCATATGAGTTATTATATCAAGCCTATACAACAACTCATTCAATTCATCAAGACTCATAGACTTAAGTGTTTCTCCGATTTCATTGGCCTTAATAAATCTAACAGACGGGGTCCGTATCAAAGAGCGCTCGTCGCGTCCTTTGAAATGGGCATTCAACTTCTTTTGTAGTTTTGTGAGTCGTTCCTTACAAAGCTCCCCTTCTTTTTCAGAAGTTGTAAATGAGTATAATGCAATAAAATCCATTAGCTGTTTAGATCCCAGGAACATATATTCACTGCCAAAGTTCATGCCGCAGAAATTAATATACCTGATCATTGCTGACATGCAAGTTTGAGTACTAATATCCATCACCAAAATAAGTACGAGATGTAGCAAGCATTCCAGATACTGTACAAAAAAGTAGTCGTATGTGTCTTTTAGCTTCTGGCAATCCAATGGTGTGATCAACTTCATGTAATTTGACAAGACAGTATATATCCATGATTTTTTTATACTATTCAAGGCCGTACCATTATGGCCATCTTCTTCAAACTCAGTGTTTTTTAATCTTTCTTTTTCCCTGATAGTCAAGTATTTATCACTTTTAAGAAGATTGTCAATTCCAGGAATATTGTACAACGCCGTGATTCCAAACAAAGGTAAGACAACTTTTTGAACCGCCACATTGTAATAATATTTTTTTATTAAGACGCCAAAAAAATCCCAGATTAACGAGTGAAATTTCAAATTACTTAACTTGTCCACAACTCTTGTTTGTTCTATCATTCTTTTCACCAAGATCTCAAATTTATTTTCACAGCTCAAGATAACATCTACAACGAAATTCCTATTGTCATACAAGGACATATGTAAAATCATTTCAATATGATTGTTTGAGACATCTTCCTCGAAATAAGGCCAAAGGACATTATGGAAGTAATTTGTTTGCAGCAATACATCATATATTAGAACCAGTGAGCTATCATCAAGATGATGGTAAATATCATTTACAAGGCTATTGCTGAACTTTTTTGGGGCTTTAGGAAACCATTTCTTCGATATCCTATTCAAATCTGTTCCTAAAGAATGTTTCGCCTCATACCTTTTCATCTTATAGCTGCTTTCAGCCTTGAATTGAATATTCAAGTAGCCTTTCTAAAAGGGTATCATCGCTATTTTGTAAGTGCACGAACGACTCGAATTTTTGAATCGAATTTTCACTGAGAATTCAATACCTATAGAAGAAATTCAAGGAATAACATGAATAGGGTGGGCCTTCGATTCTTCAGCATCAGGCTGTCCTTGTCCGAAGGAATTGCAACAAAAATCCAGCCAACATTAGCTGCAAAGCAGTTTGTTCCTGATAATGCTACTAGATCTAAAGTGAGGAGTTTGAGGAAAAAAGAGGCTAGGTTAAAGAGACAGATTATCAGAGATGTCAATAACTTGAAGAAACATAGCTTGAAAAACATAAACTTCCAGGTTGATCCAGTACTAGGTGCTGAAGATAACGCCTTTGTCTCCCAACTTCGGGCTCGCTTGGAAGATCCTGCTAACTTAGCATTTGGGTACGAACGTCAAGAAGTAGAAAAATTACTTTATGGTGCTGAGAAGGCTGGTATCGAGAAACTTGGTGCCAACAATATGCTAGCACAATCTGCTGTTGCAACAGAAGAGAGAAAGAAGAGAGCTTTGTTAACTATCCTTAATTTGAAAAACTCAAGCGCTAAAGATAAAAAAGTATTGGCAATAAAATTTGCTCGTGAAGAATTTCAAAGAGAGGAAGGTGATACTGGATCGCCAGAAGTACAAGCTGCTGTAATGACAGCGAAAATACATTTAGGTATGATTCATGTGAAGAAGTTTCCAAAAGACAAGACACACATTCAGCATGTTCGTGAGCTTGTGCAGCACAGACAAAGTATTCTCAAATATTTGAAGAGAAGTGATCCAGAGAACTATTACTATACCATCGCTAAGTTGGGACTCACTGATGACGTTATAACAAGGGAATTCAATATGGGTAGACAATATATGCAAGATTTCAAGGTATGGGGTGACAAGGAACTAGTTAAGTTATCTGAAAAAGAGCTTGCAAAGGAACAAAAGTTTGTCGATTTACAGAAACGCGTTCAAAATTACAATGCCCTCGCAAGGAAGAACTACGAACTTTCACAAGATAACCAGTGATGATATAAATCTAACATGTATATAGACACAATTCGCTTAATAAATACAATCATTAATCTAATCGTTAAATTTTATGAACCTTTCAAATGTTTCCTTGAAATTAATCTTAGAGTTTTCAGTTTTCAAAACTTCTACTTCTTTATTTATTGAATCTAGCAGCAGGGCAATGTCGCTACTCATTTGGGTGCTCTCATTGCGCAAATGCGTAAGGCTGTTCATTAGTTCTTCGTTATCGATACAAAGCTGGTTGTATATCATCGTTAAACTTTCTAAAGTCTCATGTTTGCCTGTGAGAATATTTGCTCCTATCAATTCATCAGGTTTCAACAAGTCGACGGCTGTCGGAGACTCCAGATTGGCCTGCTTTCTAGACTGAGCCCTTTGAATGATTTCATCCAACTCATCAAGTCTTTCCTCAACGTTTCTCTCTTTGAAAATAGAGTCGAACTCTTTAAGGGAGTTGTCGTACCAAAATTTTATTACTTGTGATCTAGCTATCTCAAGCGCTTGAGAGCCTTCTTCTGTGCTCGCGATAGTAGGGTAGCACAGTTTAAATTGTTCTGTAGATAATGATTTGGTGATCAGCAGCTCTAAAGCCTTACGACAGACCTTCTTCAACCTCGCGTATCTTATAGTTTCTATAGGATTTCTCTCATCATCCATCGTACGTGATTCCTCCATTGATCCATCAGACTATGGTGTTTACAATAGCTAAGACATAAACATTTGACCGACTTTACACAAAATTAAGAAGTATCATTTTCTAGGGTGTGTGCGATATAGTTAGACAATGCTTTAATTACGACGATTTTGCATTACAAACCAAATGTCTGATCCACGTTCATTGATAGCTGAGGCTGAGAAATTGAGGAAACCACAGCTGGGATTTATGCTGTTTATCTCAGGTTCTTCGCAGTCATACAGATTGGAAGAGGCCTCCGATTTATACATTCAAGCAGCAAATCATTATCGATTAAGGAAAGAATTCAATGAGGCAGGTAAACAGTTTCTAACTGCTGCAGAGCTTCAGGAAAAGTTAGGGAATCATAATGACGTCGCAAACAACTTAGTGGAAGCTTATAAGTGCTTCAAAGGTGTATCTCCGCAGGATGCGATAGCCGCGTTATCTAAAGCTATTCATATATTCTTGACTCAAAATGGTCAGTTCAGAAGAGCTGCAAACTTCACCAGCGACCTAGCTGAGCTTTATGAATCTGTGGGAGATACGCCTAATGCTATAAAAAGTTATGAACAAGCTGGTGACTACTTTGTGACTGACCATGCGGAGGCTCTTTCGAATAAATCATATTTAAAATGTGCTGATTTGTGTGCTCAGTCAGAAAACTTCACTAAAGCTATTGAGTTGTACGACAGGATAATTAAAAACCTGCTTGGTAATAACTTGACTAGATGGAGCTTGAAGGATTACTTTTTCAAAAACTTGTTATGCGTTCTATGCCTTGATGATGCAATCGAGGTGCAAAAAAAGTCGGACTATTTTAGCGGAGAAGAACCTTCCTGGCCTTCAACTAGAGAGTACAAATTAATTCAAGATATCTTAGATGCTATTGACCAAGGTGACGTTGAATTATTCTCGGATAAGGTATTTGAATACGATCAATTTAGCAAATTAGACAAGTTGAAAACGCTGCTTTTGTTAAAGGTCAAGAACTCAGTAGTCGAGAAAGATGATGACGATTTATTGTGAGAGCTTCTTTATGTAAAAGAATTTACATTTATATCCATATATATAGTCACTATTGAGTCTGTTGGTAGTATTTTCATTCATGAAGACTACAGCTCAATGCAAAGATAATTGACAGCTTTATTAACTCTAACCATGGGTCCTTGTATAAGTTCCAATGTTTCTATCCCAGCTTTGGTTAATGGTATAAATTAACCTGAATATTTTAAGATATGATTAATTTTTTTGTGAAAAAATGAGGAAATTACGAAAAAGCTACGGTCCACCGAAAACAAGACTTAACATGCTCTTGTAGTACAATGTACAATGTTTTATCTGTTTAAATACTTATAACGAGAGAGGAATGATAATATAAGCTTGTGAAATAAAGAGATGACAAGGAACATTATTTGGTGACCTCACTTCCAAAACTAAGACTTTACATCTTTCAGAGGCTTTTGCCAAGAAGCAAAATGTAACATAGAAGTTCTAATTCTTATCACCCAAGTCCCGTAACTTTAGAGCTGTAATGACTGGAAAATTATGAAAACTCAAGACGAAAACTAGAAGCTGGATGTATTTTATATTATTACAGAAGCTCTTGTGATTGTCTTCAGCTGAGCACAATATTCGTCTTGAATAAACTATGTAGATTTTGTTGCTATATGATCCATATCTGTCCTCAAAAGTAAGAACCCTTTTTAGAACTTTGAGACAAGCAGCAATTTTATCACTGAGATTATTGCAACCAAAATACTTCTCACTTTTAGAACATTAGTAGTGGTATTATATCGATGCGCTCACAATAACTAAGTCACTACTTACCAAAACTGGACATAAATCACGCTAGGAGAAAATGAGTCAACAAGTCTATTGTTAAATTTCGTTTATTAAGTGTGTCGAATAGATAGGACAAAATTTTACACAGGCTTCCCACCAATATATTCACTCCATCTTCTAACCTCAGATGGAATTTCAAAAGTTTGTGGAAGTGTATCAAATACAGGCTTTGTGGCAATCTTATCTTTAAGACAATTGGCGAAGAGTAATGAAGTATTTGGTTCGTTGAAAAGTGGGATACCAAAGTCAATAGCATTTCTTCTCATGACGTAATCTTGGTCGAGCAAGTCCTCTGCACGAGCACGAGCAAGGTTAAATACGGCAGAAATTTTGTTAGCCTGGAAGATTTCTCTAAGAGCACGCTTATCCGTCTTTGGGAAATCAATCACCTTGACATCTTCTGAAACGTACTTCTTTAAATAGTCGGCAACTTCTGCCGAAGCAGTGTAAAAATCATAACCTAAGCCTGAGAGAGTAAGGGCAACGTTACCAAGCTTCTCGTTAGCTAAATCACCACCGAACAAAATACCTGATCCAGGGAATGGAACCTTGAAGTTCATAGTAGCTTGCATAGAAGCCCAATAAGCTTCGAGAACATTAGAACCGAAGCACGCTATTTCACCAGTAGAGGCCATTTCAACACCCAAAAACGGATCGGCACCAGCCAATCTTGTGAAAGAAAACTGAGGAACTTTAGTAGCCACATGGTGATAGTCTTGTGACATAAGATCAACAGGAGCAGGAACGTTTTCATCAATAAGTGCTTTGACTGCAATATCTATGAAATTGGTACCTAAAACCTTCGATGCAAAGGGGAAAGAACGCGAAGCTCTGATGTTACATTCGATAACCTTAAGATCGCTTTCATCATCAGACAATGCTCCATTCTTGTTATCCTTGATGATTTGCATATTGAAAGGCCCTGTAATTTCCCAGGCAGCAGCAACGTTGCTAGCAATCTCCTTCAATCTTCCAAGAAGCTTAGCAGATAATTTCTGGGGAGGTAAAACTAAAGTTGCATCTCCTGAATGAACACCAGCATCTTCTACGTGCTCAGAGACAGCATGCACCAAAACTTCGCCTTTACTGGCAACAGCATCGATATCTATTTCTTGTGCCCCTTCAATAAACTTTGAAATAACAACTGGGTGATCTTGAGAGACCTTTGACGCATTTTTCAATTTTGCGTCCAACTCTGCCTCATTTCTAATTACTGCCATAGCGGCTCCTGACAACACATAAGAAGGACGAACCAAGACAGGGAATCCAACTTTTGCACAGAACTTCTCTGCCTCACTGATAGAGGTTAATTCTTTCCACTCGGGCTGATCAACTCCAATGTTGTCGAGAATTTGCGAGAATTTATGACGATCCTCAGCCTTATCAATACTCTCAGGGTTTGTACCTAAGATATTACAGCCTTCGTTTTGTAAACTCAAGGCAATATTTTGAGGTAATTGACCACCGACACTAATCACAACCCCAGAAGAACTTTCTAACTCGTAGATATCAAGAACTCTCTCTAAAGACAATTCCTCAAAGTATAATCTATCAACTTCATCGAAATCAGTTGAAACAGTTTCGGGATTGTAGTTGATCATGACTGTCTTACGTCCAGCTTCACGTAAGGCCCTAGCTGTTGAGACGGCACACCAGTCGAACTCGACTGAAGAACCAATACGATATACACCTGAACCCAATACCATAGTACCCTTGTCGTTGAAATCCACATCAGAGCTAGTAGCATTATAAGTTGTGTACAAGTAGTTTGTGTGTGCCGGAAATTCAGCGGCCAAAGTATCGATTTGTTTGACAAATGGTATGATACCAAAGGATTTCCTGGATTGACGGACTTCAAGCTCTCCAGCATTTACTGAAAGAGCGATTTGTTTGTCGGAGAATCCCAACTTTTTAGCACGAGTCATCAAATCTGAGTTGATATCAGAAAGACTTCCAACTGCTTCTAATTCCCTGTACATATTAACAATATTCATGAGCTTATACAAGAACCACTTGTCTATTTTTGTTAATTCGTGAACCCTGTCGACAGAATAGTTCTCGTGGATCAATGCTTGTCCAACAGCCAACCATCTCCTATCAGTTGGATTTTGAAGTGCCTCGTCCAAGTTATCGAAATGGTCGCCCTGGAAACCTATGAGTGATGGATCTATTTGCCTAATAGCTTTTTGGAAAGATTCCTCGAAGTTTCTTCCTATAGCCATGACTTCACCTACAGACTTCATCGCAGATCCAATATCTCTCTTGACATGTTGGAACTTGGACAAATCCCATCTAGGAATCTTTGTCACCATGTAATCCAAGGATGGCTCGAAGTTAGCAGTAGTAGTTTTGGTAACTGGATTGGGGAGTTCAGGTAACGTGTGTCCTAAGGCAATCTTGGCAGCTGTGTAAGCTAATGGGTAACCAGTAGCTTTAGATGCCAACGCTGAAGAACGTGACAAACGAGCGTTGACCTCTATCACTCTATAATCTAATCCGTCAGGTTGTAAAGCATACTGTACGTTACATTCACCAACAACCCCAAGATGTCTAATGATCTTGATAGCAGCACTTCTCAACATATGATATTCCTGATCAGATAAAGTTTGAGAAGGGGCAACCACAATAGAATCACCCGTGTGAATTCCCAAGGGATCGAAATTTTCCATATTACAAACAGTGATACAATTTCCTTCACTGTCCCTAACAACTTCATACTCAACTTCTTTCCAGCCCTTTAACGACTTTTCGACTAGGATTTGTGGAGCAAGAGACAACGACTGGGAGGCAAGATTTTTCAATTCGAGTTCATTTGCAGCAAATCCAGAACCAAGCCCCCCTAAAGCATAGGCAGATCTGACAATTATAGGATATCCAATTTCTTTAGCTGCATCTAAAGCTTGGTCTACAGTATCGACTGCAATAGATTCTGCGATTGGAATATCAATTTCCTCCAAAGCTTGTGAAAATAAATCACGATCTTCAGATGTTTCCAAAGTCTTGATAGGGGTACCCAAAACCTTGATACCATATCTATCAAAAATACCCATTTTGTCTAATTTCACACCGACATTCAAAGCCGTTTGACCTCCAAACGTCAAAAGAATACCATCAGGTCTCTCTCTCTCAATGATGTAAGTGATATATTCAGCAGTAACCGGCAAGTAGTATATTTCATCAGCTAAAGCATGGGATGTCTGATTCGTAGCAATATTGGGATTGATCAAAATTGACTGTTTATTAGCTTCCTTCAAGGCCTTTATGGCTTGTGATCCTGAGTAATCAAACTCACCAGCCTGTCCGATTGAAAGACCACCGGACCCAATCACCAAAATCTTGGATACATCAACAAAGTTTTCTTTACTTTTTTTGAATTGCTTCAACAATTCAGCCCCAGCATACGATAGTGTACTAGCGTTGGACTGTATTATCAGTGTTGAAAAATTTTTATTTCCCACTTTTAATAAGCCCCATCCACTAGAAAGCCTCGAACGAGTATTGAGGAAAGCCTTCACCCTCAAAGATAACATTTTCTTTAGGTAGCTTTCTAAGCAACGTGCAACTTCGCCCAAATCTATGTCAAACCAAGAAAAGAGATATGTACTGAGCTAGCGATGAAAAAATTCTAGCAGACCCAATATGGTAATGACTCAATCCTAGCCGCGTTGTAAGATCAGTGAAAAGGTTACCCGCACATTACAGAAAAGTTAATTTTGTGTTCTCTTCGATCATTATGATCCAAGTTAACCTACGACTTTACCATCAATGTATAGATTAGTGAATGTTCCAGTAAGTCATAAGCTTATGAGTAACAGTACTGTCATTTAAAATCTTGTCACACACTTATCATTTTGTCCGTTGTCGAAACATTCAAAGACTCTATGGTGCTGTATTAACAATTGGTTGTAAATCAGAGTAAAGCTCAGAAGATAACATGGTAAGGGGCATTTCACTAGAATGATTTATTCTTTCGAAGCAGGTCCAACCAGTCACTTTATTTACTTCAGTAATATTTCTACTTTATCATGTCACGTGATGGTGTGTTTTCACTAGACATAAAACATCACTCTATTACGAAATATTGTACTTACGAGATAATGTATTTACGATCTGTACCTATTTTAGCGAGGAGTAAGAGTTCTGTTTTATTGGAGCAAGACTCCTTAGCTAGACAATCTGATGTCATTGTTTCAACAAACATCACACTGTATGCTGAATACAAAGGCTTTTTCGTATATGTATTCAGTGCTTTGCTGCTAGGTATATGGGCTTGTTGGGCATTGATACCTGAATGGATTTTGGAAGACGTCCTTTTCATTAATTACTATCCTGACAAGTATTGGTCGGTTGCTATCCCAGCCTATTCATTGATTTTAATGTTGTACACATACATAGCGTTAGCCCTTTACAATACTGAAGTCAGAACTCTTCCCCTTGATGACATCAGAAATTTTTTCGACTCCTATCTGCATTTTCCTGGACAAGATAATAACTCTAATGAAAACCTTTATAGAAATTCGGTTGCATGTATACATAAAGCGCCAAGTGGCGTTCGTGACCTTCCAATTACCTTAGTGAATGACGTTTTATATTCTGATGAAGTATACGAGCATTGAAAATAAAAGCATAAATCTCAGAAAAATGAGTATATACATTTTACACGCCATATGTACTTCTTAAATGTTCACTAGCTTCACGATCGACATGAACCATTACTTGATTGTTCCAGCAATCATCGCCAATTAGTGCCTTGTAACTGTACAATGTTTGACCAAAGAGCTGTCTTAAGTAATCCAGAGGTTGAGCGTAGTTAGCTATGCAGATTAAAAAATATGAAAGATTTTTCTTCCCTTGAGGTGTATCTAAACCTCCAAAGCCTTGGTCAGGGTTTTTATGAATAACATTGATCATTCCCTCGAACCCTGTCTCCTTTTCATCATTATCCACCAAGTAAAGCATTTGAGAACACCACTGAACAATGAATTCAGGGACTCTTGGGGCAATAACTTCAGCACCACCGTTAACTCCTAATCTACCCAAACATATTGCTGCATTTTCCAACACTGTTTGCTGTGAGTCAGTGCTATTCAACACTGGTATGATTAAATTCACTAGGTTATTTATATAAGGCTTTAAAAGATCGTAAGGTAACCTTAAACTTATTTCCCCTAATGCCCAGATAGCGTTGTTGTAAACCGCAAACGTACTATATGATCTGCTATTGATCTCATTTCCAATGCTAGTCATCACAGCTTGCAGATAGGGCTTAATCGTTGAGTCTAAGGTAAAAATTGCCAAGTCACCCAAAAGTGCATACGAAGATTGCCTTACGTCTGCTGTGTAATCTTCAAAACATAAAAGTACAAGTTGCATTAAATTGGTGCTGCTCAGTTCAATTAGTTCAGCAGAATGAGACCCAAAGCCTTGAATAAGACCATCAATCAAATCAAGAGATGTGACAATAAAATCCTTTTCAGGACACTCCACTAAGGGGTTAGTTTGACATTCCTGATCTTGCTGTATACAATCTGTCAAAATCTTCAAAGCTCTCTGATAAACTGGTAACGCATAAGGAGCAAAAAGTTCACCCAATGTAGCTGCAATCGATGCCATACACTCCAACAATGGCCACAAACCAGTATCTTTGTCATCAAGCAACTGCCACTTATTCAACAACGGAGGCAACAACAAATTTATGTAATCAGGAGAAGATGCCAAATTTTCATAGCCCATCTTCTCGACAAAAGTCTGAACACAATCATATAAGATTATCAAGTTCTTTCTTTGATAGACTTCAAAACACTTGGCAAAATGGTTCAATAATGGTTCCAAGTAGTAAACAATCAAGCTTGTATCCGACTCTTCTATAAATAATGACAATGCCGAACAAGCAGCTTCTTGCACCACTTTCTTTTCATCCAAGGCACATCTAACAATTGATTCGAAAGTAGGTTGAAAGTAGTTCGAGTAGTCTCCACCATCATGTGCTTCTTCAGCAACCCATGTAGCATACCTGGAAAGCGTCCAGCACGTTATTTGCCTCACTCTTGGTTCTTGATCTTGTAATCTGTCCACCAAAAAAGGGACGAGTGTCGGCAACTTGTCTCTAGCTAACTCGATACAGCATTTACTTATAGCTCCGAAGGCAAGAATTGCTGCTTCACGAATCGGCCAATCTACAGAAACGATTTTTTCCTGCAAGATAGGTAGGGAAATATCTAAAACGTCCTCTGGTAAATTAACAGACAAAACATCTAAGGTAGCAGCTGAGCATTTTCTGATTGTCCATTGATCTAAGTCCAGATCATCATCATCATCGTCGAAATCTAAGTCTGATTCATTTTCAGAGTCTATTTGTGGATCAATAGATTCATCTCTATTGCTCTCTATGGCATGTGACTTCTTTGACTTTGCATTTTGGGGTCTGATGTCTTCATCTTTGTCTTCAACGTCGGCATAGTTCTTCTCGTCAAGAATTTGCATGAGAAAAATTTCTTCTTCTGAATATACCATCTTGTCCAAAAGTATAGGCAATATCTGTTTCAACTTAGGCCTGAACAAAGGCTTGTTCGTATCCATCTCCTGTGAAGTGGACAAAGCAAGTAAAAATTCACAAGCTTCTAAAGAAACTCCTTCGTCTGTATCCTGCATCATATGTAAGCAGTAGTTAATGACACCATCAAGATGAGGAACAATTTTGTCAGGTCTTGTCTCCAATATAAGTGAAAATGCTGTACATATGTTTCTCCTTACATCACTCTTTGGATCATTAGCTAGATTAAATAATTTCAGGAGAAAGTCATCCAAGAGAACTAAGAATGCTTGAGCTTTCAACGGTATAATTTGATTGATGCAGTGAATTGCTGAAGCTCTGATTGAACCACTTAAAGGATGATCAAGCAATTTGATAAGATTTGGAACCAAAAAGTTCAATGGACGCTCCCCATTATACTCTCTATTCAACTGTAACACACTGTCTTCACAGATTTTACTTAAAGCGCTCATCGCTGCCTCCTGAGTACTGAACAGACCGTTTTCAGAATTCATGTTTGCCAATTCTAATAATCTAGTCAATGCTTGTGGCCATATATCTATCCCATATTTGGAGAATAGTGATGTGATCACGTTACCAGTGATATTCCTTACAATACTATCTTGCAGAATGAGGCCATCAAATATGTTCTCCATTAAATATTGTCTATTCTTCAGATTTGAAACATTATCACGTATGATACTGTTCTTCAAATTGAGACCCGCTGCTGCCCTAATGTCTGATTTAGCTGTTCCATCGAGAACCAATATGTTGAAAAGGTAATTCTCAATTTCTGGCTGCTCTTTTGCTTGATCCAACGCATCGTTAGCTAATTTTCTCTCGTTATTATTCGATGATAATGTACCACGAAAAATTTGCCTGAGCTGCTCCAAAGACTGAGGATCAGGTATCCACGTCATCTCTACAGATTTGAATGTGCTCCGGCGTTCAAATAAATATTACTGATAATGTCTCGTATTTCACTTCATCCAAATGAAGCGAAAAAAAAAATCTGATGGCAGAGAAATGACTTCCCGATGCTCAAGGTACAGGAACATGCATTGAATTTCTAAGTAATAATACAACTAAGTAACCAATTCTTATTAAATGATAAGGTCATGAATGCAGAGAGTAATGACTAAATTAGGTGAAAATAATCTAAGAAGAATTACCACCAGAAACGTACACGGTAAATATTAAGTTCTTTCTGACAGTAGGGAAAGGGGAAAATTAAGTAATGTGAGTTTGTATCCTAGTAGTTACTGGGATCAATTGCAGGAAATGATATCTAATACTCAGACTGTTGAGTTAGTCAATAAGCTTATGTATCCTCTTCCTGCTCAAAGGTGAATTCCTGCAAGTCAGATGACACTTTGCTGAGTTGTTCGAATAAGACATTTCTTCTTAGTTTACCAGAAATGATCTCCTCTTCACTCACATGGCGCAGAGAATTCATCGGAGAAGGTATCTCAAATGAATCGTTAAGCTGGGGATCTGTCGGTCGTTTTTTGTTTAAACTTTTCAGCTTTGAGAAGCCATCATAAATTATATTCTTTTCTTTTGGTGTTCTTTGACTCTTTTTCACTATTAAAGGCTTTTCACCAATGAACAGATCACTTATGATATCAGAATTAGTTTCTTCGCTTCTTGGTACCTCTAGTTCGTTCGAAGCGAAGTCAAAGTAGTGGGTTTGAAAATCAAAGTCAGAATCCTCCTGGTCATCTGTATCAACTTCAATTGTCGACAAGTTTTCAAATTTAACACTCTTGCCTTTAGCTTTCAAACTCTGTTCAAATATTGGCTGTTTGGTTTCGTCTTGAGACAATGTCTTCATGTGAGGAGTCTCTTCGCTTTCACTGGTCTCAGAAAGACTAAGACTTGTTTCTTGTTTGGCAATTAATTGGTCCCTTAAGTCTTTCTCCAACTCTTCATTTTTGAAACAGTTAAGCCTGGCAAGTCTCTCACCAAACGTCTCTAAGCACTCCGCAGGAACAAAGCCGACTTTACCATCCTCTTTGTCGTCTATGTCTTGTTCCTCTGAATAATCTCTATAATTATGCCTTCTGTATTCTACACGTTCGTTTGTATCAAGCTTTTTGATTAACCACCAGTAATTATCCAGATCATTAATTAAATATACTGGTTCATCTTTAGACAAAGTACAATGCAGGGGGTCTGGACCACTGAATTCATATAATGCATACAATTTATCTGGATCAATTTCCCTTGGCGGAGAACGCGGTGGTGAAGGTGGGAAAAACAGATCTTCATCAATTTCCTGTGGCTCATAAAAGTCATTTTCCAATGGATCATCATCATATACACTGCTTTGGTCATCCGATCCACTTTCAAAGTTAGAGACATCACTACCACTAAAGTTGTTAAAGGTAATATCATCATGTAGATCTTTTGCATTGATTTGATTGTCATCTTCTTTCAGTTTGGTATATTGCGAGTCATCCTTAATGTCATCATCAACGGCAGAATAAAGATATGAATTTCTTTGCTGATACAACTCATTAACATTAAATTCATTTTCATGATTCTTTATGTATTGTAGGACACTTGATTGAATGCTTTGTCTTCCCATGCCCGTATAATTGGAGTCCAATAATACTGAGGAACCCTGAGACTCCATAGATTGCTGTGATATCTGTGAATAGTAAGACTGCTGTGATTTTTCAGTTTGATTGGAAGATGTAGATATCGTAGAGAGTTTTCGACCTAATGAAGGTACATTCATCTTATCATGATACTTCAGACTTAACATAGAGTCTTGTAAGGCCATTTCATCACTCTTTGCGTGGGATCGAAAACACTTATTTTTAGTGCGATTTCGTGTCTTTAGATCTCAAGTCGCGCGTTCCACTTCGTTACAAAACATTCAAACCCCCCATAAACTAAAACACGAAAATTCATCTCGTTACAGAACTTAAAATTAAAATGTAAATAAGAGATAAAAGATGCAACTATAGATCAATTTTATGCAACTGGGGTAAAAGTTTACCAAACTTATGAACTCAATAATTCTTGTGTTTCGGGATCTCTAAGGTCGAGCAGCAAAGTGGACCTCATGTCTCTATAATCAGGACGCATCTCGTTAGGCGCGAGGGCACCTAATAGGCGTCTATGTGTTTCATACACAAGAAGCTTTTTCTTAATTCTTTTAAGTTGCCATCTCAATGGGATAAAAGGAAGAACACCTCTCTTTTCCTCATAAAGTTTTATCTTCAATCGCAAAATAACTGCCAACCAATAAACACAATATGCAATAACACTACCATAAGTAGCAGAATTCGTCCAACCGACAAGAGCGTTCAAAACCATCCACCAGCCATCGGTGAGTCCGTTACAACAGTTGACATGCCAAACGCTTGTAGCGATGTCGTAAGACCCTGGTCCACTTCCAGTTTCACTTACATCTAAACCACCACATAATCTCACGAATCTTTCTAATTCAAGAAACCAAACACCTCTACTCATCAAACCAGCACTGACTATATATAAGAAACAAGTCAGGAAGATCAAAAAGTATTGTAACGACATCTTATTACCACCGCGGTATAGTAAATAGCCAATACCTCCTCCAAACATTGCACCAAAAATAATTGATAAAGGTAGGGATGTGGCAGGGGTCGACATACCGATACCACCCACGAAAACAACAGCTTCCAATCCTTCCCTCAAAGTTGTGACAAAAGGTAAAATAGCCAAAAAATATTTATCAGTGAAGTACTTGTTTTCCCCATTTGAATCACTATTTGACATTTGGTTGGAGTTATCATCTCCATCAATCTTTGGGTTGCTTTCGTTATATGCGTTACCTAATTTAACCCACCACTTTATTTTCATCACCTTATTAATTCTTAACAAACCTAACCCCATAACTGTAATCACAATACTTGATAGGAATGAAAAAACTCCTTCCCAAAGTCTTTCTGTGTAAGACCAAAAATTTTGACCAAAAACGTAGAAGAATAGGATAAACACCAATCCGATAACCAAGCATACCGTAAAACCAAGAACTGCACCTACCCACACTTGTAGCTTAAGATTGTAGACCATAGACTGGTGGGCGTTTGTGTTCCCATCCACTAAACTATCTTGCTCGTCATTGTCCAGATCAAGCTTTTGATTGATGAAAGACAACAAGACAGAAACAATGATTGCTGTTTCAAGTGTCTCTCGAAATATTATGAAAAATATTTGAATGGAGAATAGATCTTCACCCATTTTTGTTAGCCGCCAGTTATTCGGACTTGCTCGTAGTTTTCAGTAACATCCCGCTATATAAAATTTAATTTTTTCGTAATCTGTATGTAGAACAATGAACTCAATAGATTACGATTGCGCTATCGTACAATATGTAGCTTATATTAAAGTTAAGTCTAGATGTTTGATAATTAACATGGTTATTCATTCTAGAGGTCGATGTCAAAAAAAAAAAAGAAAGAATTTTGAAATCAAATGACATTTAGCCGTGTTAGACTCCAAGATAAGATAAAGAATTTTGAAATGAAAAGCGTTTAGCTTGGAGGTGGGATATCGAATGTGGCACTCAAGCACGTAATGTATTCATCATCTTTCGTAAAAGCTTTGGCATTAACAATGTATCTTCCAGCAGGAACTTCTTGAGGAATTTCTACTTGTTTCGTGATGGACTGAACCCCCTTTTCAATAGGGCACTCCAAGTCAACCTTAGTTATCTCTTCACACAAGTCAAAAGTTTGATGAATAAGCCTGATGAATCCATAACGAACATCAACTTCAACATATGCACCGTCTTTGATAGATTTTCTCAAAGATCCTTTAGCAGAAAATGTTAAGTTTTCCCCCCTGATTGGTGGCATTGGGTCAACTTCCACTGAATATAAATCCAAAATTTGAGGTTCTACTATGTCACATTGAGCAATTGGTGATCCCCCGGGAATTGGTCTTTCTCCAGGAAGATTAAAAGGCACAGCGATATTCCCTTGTTCAACTACTATTTCATCAGACATGCCAAACAAAAGCCTAATATCGGACCCAAACTTGTATAACGAGGGTACAATACTCAAACCTTGTGAAAAGGTAAGAAAGAAGAACAAAACGAAAGCCACTTTTGTCAAATACATTTTCTATTCAGTATGAATTCAATAATTAAAGAGTGTAAATGCCACTGCCTTTTATCACGAACAGATAAAACACAGTCGCATCACTATATGCACTCTACAGATATTTCTATGTAAACAATGTCCGAGCTTCCTATTAATTAATAACTGATTAACCAAGATATAAAAGTCTATATGGATGGACATTAAGCCGATATAACGAGATTTGCACTCATGGTATCTAATCTTTCTTGTAGTAGTTTGATATTGATTCTCAAAAGTTCCTGATATATTTTGTCCCCCGATGGGGTCTTAAGTAGCTCGTCTAAATTTGTCTTTGATAATTTCCACACGACGGAGTCAGTCACAGTTTTGAAACAAATATTTCTACTATGAACATTTGGAACCAAATTTCCAAACGCAGTCATAGGTAAAACACTGGATGTGAGTGCCTTACTATTTTCAAAGTTAAAAATGGACTTGACTAACCCAGACTCCACTATGAAGAATGATGGAGGGTCAACTACACTATCATAGAATCTAAAGTCCTCGGGTATTTTTTCTTGAACAAAGTAAGGGGCAGCTTCTTCCCAAAACTTATCATTTTTATCTGAAAGACCAGAGAAAGTGATCATAATTAAGGGTAAGAATGCCAGCTTTTTAAAAGACGAGTCTGTATCAGCGTAGTATCTGCTTTGTACCCTTTGATCATCATTTGCAAACTTAGAAGCAGCATTATAAATTTGTGTCGTCCTGGGTGTTCCAATGGCATGGTTTACTGACGGTTTGGAATTTGAATTAATTGGCTTTTGCTTTGCGACTGATGATGGCATATCGGTAATCAAGGTACTCTGCTTTCTCATTCTGCTGTAAGTAGCCAAGAAAGAGTTTTCGCACCATTCTAAAGCGTAATTCAATGTGTTAAATAGTTTAATGTCATGGCCTAAGTCCCATAAGCCCGCATCTCTCAATGCTTTTATCACATCATCATCTTCTTCAACAGAGGAGATAACTAATTTAGAATCGAATTCAAGCAATAAGTTTAATATTCTTCTAAATCCCTCAGCAGCAGAAAAATCAATGGAATCAATTCCTTTCATGTCTAGAATTAAAAATTTGATTGGATTCTTCTTAAATGTATCGCTTTCGAACCTCGAACGGATTAAAGATTCAACCCCTCCAATGGATCCGAAAAAAAGTGTCCCTTGGAGTTTAACAATACAAATTTGATCGCCAACATCTTTCAAGAATTCCTGCTGCTTGGGATGCCTTAAAACTGTTGACCTTATCACTGATCCAGTATAAATTTCTTTCACCACAGGTCTCCTGGCCGCGTCGACAACAAATGAAAGACATGCCAACAAAATACCAACCAAGATCCCAAGGACGAAATCTAAAACCCCCATAGTAATTATGATGATGATAATAGTGGTATACTCGAATCTCTTAACTCTACCATATGTATCGTAAAGCGATTCTTTGAGTAACTCGTAACCCAATAGAAAAATTAAAGCGCCAACAACACAAACAGGGATGTATCCTATGACAACTGGACCGGCAAACATTACTCCTGCTGTTGCTGCTGCTAATAAAGCGCCAGCAACTCTAGAATCGGCACCTGCCCTAATGAATAGCACCGAATTGGTGTATACCAAATAGTTTTGAATAGAGCCCACCATTCCAGAAAGAGCATTTGAATAGCCATGTGCTACTAATTCTCTATCAACATCTAGCTCATCAATTCCAACTGTGACTGCCAATGCCGGGACATTAATAGGAACATGAAGAATTCCGAAAAACGTTAATGCAAGCATAGATGGAAACTGCTTCAAGATACACACCCAATCAACCAAATGAAATTGAAATAATGAATAAAAGTTGTACCATGGTTCATTATCATCTACCGCAGGAAAAACCCAGCCATTGTCTCTCGCTGAGTTCAAAGTCCAGGAAGGAACAAAAAACACAATTAAGTGAAAAATTAAGAAAACCCCAATAAAGTAAAGAGGTACAACCATTGTGTTATGTACTTTGTGCTGCAATACAACCAAAATAGTTGCTATTAATAAGGAAGTAGCCCACTCACTTATAACTATCTTGCTTGAAAATAAGTAATTGAGTGTCTTCATGTTGTATTCCAATCCTCCTTCGAGGCGAGATGAGACCTCAAGGCCCGTAACGAGTAAAAAGAACCCTACACCTCCAATACACCCCACAAGAATATGACGAGGGAAAAATCCTATCAATATCCCCAATTTCATTTTTCCCAACAAGAAAAAGACAAGACCAGTTACAATCGATGAGATACAGTAGGTGACAACTGTTGTAGCAATTATGGCCTCAGGGGTCGCCCCATTCATTTCTAAGGATATTGATATAGCCATTGTGTGAAAAAAAGGAGTTACTTCAATCATTTCGGAGCCAATACCAGCCTTAATTGCAGACCCCCCCAAAGAGTAGACCAACTGTGATACAATGGTAGACACATAAAACATTGACAACCCTACAGGGCCCAACGATGAAAATATCTGTTCACTAACTGGGAACATAATCATACCATAAGATAAACCATCTAAAACGTTTAAGAGAGTGCCTAAAAACACCGCAGGAAGACTTTTTACGGGAGTTGTCAAAAACTTTGTAGCAAAATCATTGCTAGGGGCATTAAATCGTGAGTGAAGCTCTTCTACTTCACCAGTTTCTAAATCCAGTCCAAAAAAAGGAAAATTTCCACCTTCATCCCTCTCTGTAGGTTGAGATTTCAGTGAATCTCCAAATAAGGGTGTGCGTTCGTTTTCTTCCCCATTAGTGTCATCATGGAACGGTACCTCAAGAGTCTTGCTAAATGAGATGCGGTATTTTGAAATAGGAATTGGGGACGTTGATATGTTTGATCCCTCGATTTCATTTCCTGGGACATCATTTTCGCCTGCATCAGTAACACCGATATTCGCTAGGATAGCAGTCTGTTCGTGAACCTCATTACCTGAATATACAGCAGGTGAACTAAATTGAGTAAATCGCTGGCCTGAACTTACATAACTTCTACCACCAAATTCAAAACCAGGGTTCATGCTATTTGTAAATGAATTCATATATGCTTCTGAAATTGAAAGGTTCCTCTTACATACACTTGAACTCTCTTCACCAGAGCCCCTCTGTCTTTCTGACTCATATAAGGCTTCAAAAGAGCTCATTGTACATCCTTTAATGTACCCCTTCGATTATGCTATTATGATCTACTCGAATAGTTAAAATAAGTCCACGAGAGTGTCTTTATTCTATAATATCCAGTAACTCAGACAATGAATATTATCGCAGACCTAAATCTAGACGAGATCCAAAAAATTCTAGCTGCGCTAACCCTTTTTTTGCAAGTACGAGTTCTCACTTTTAAAAGATATGGGAAGCAGGGTGTTTGTACAAGTTTCAACTGTTAAAAAACGTAAAAAAGATCATCTTGATGAGCTCGGGGACTATAATTTAAGCACTTACAAGTCTAAGCCAAACGCTGTAATGACAAAAAATTATGACATTAGAAGGAACAAATAATATACTTATCCCAGCAATAATTTTCCATTCAAACCTATGGTCCTTTTCCCTATTTTAGTATATATCTAAACTAATTGCTTTCTAGACCCTTTGAAGAACAATTGCACCACAGTGATTTGTAAAAATGCCATTCCAACCATCAACAAGACCTCAAAGATTGAGAAGTAGTATATTCTTGATTCGGTAGATTTCACGGTATCCTGGTTTCTGTTATTTCTAGTCTTGTAGTATTGTAATGTTCTAGCAAGGCTATTAAGATGTTGATCTATCTCATCAACAGTTTTTTTCATGCCTTCTACAGATTCGACTGGCTTGGAGTTTGGTAAATCTGGCAATTGAGCTTTGAATTCCCTCTCATTTGCACCATTTTCGACCTTCACTTCGAAATCAACCACTTTTTCAGCAAATGTTGACATACCATTAGAGAAGCAGAACTCATATTCACCAGGGTGCCTTGCAGGGAAAACAAAATCGGCTGATCTTTGCTTCTCGGCAACTTCAACATCTTCTCCTCTTGGATCCTTTATTGTATAATCGATATCAAATGAACCACCGCTTTGTACAGCAAAATAAAAGCTCAACATTGTATCCTGCTTTTCTGTGAGGACATAGAGACATTCCTTTTGATGTGCACCCAACACAAATGTTACTGTTGTTGCTTGAATTGCTTGTAACAAGACAAAAAACTGGATCACCGACAAAATAAGCATGCTTTAGTTCTCTGTATAGATTGTAACCCCTAACTTTTCAGGCTCTAAGCTCGAGTATAAAGTTTATATGAGTGTTGTAGAGATTAACGCGGACGTGTACTTTTTTTCATTAGGTAGTGCGAGTGTCACAAAACCTCAACATGTTCTATTTACAAATGTATACATCTGGTTACTTTAGAGATTGAACATACGACCCTCATTGTCAAAGGCAATACTTCTATCTTTCTTTCTATCCCTCCTAGAAGCACCATAGCGATGCCCTACTTCTCCTGATTTGGCATGTGTGAACTTGAAAGATGATCTATCACCCTGTTTTTCGATACCATAAGATACCTTTTTCAATCTAATGCTTTCTGTTTCGTCATGTTCATGAAACTGAGCAAGCTTATTTAAAGTCTCCAGAGCTGGTTCAAGTTCAAATAACTTAGCTGCGTCAACAGGTCCGAAAGGTTCAGATTCAGAAATAGTCAAGAATCTTTGATGCAATGTCTTCAGAGGTGTAGGAATCTCTGTTAAATTCTCAGCATTTATAGGTGGCTCGTAAAGTGGAAGCATACGATACATAGTCCCTGCAAAAGATTCCAAACCCTTATCTATTTTTTTCTAGATTCTTGTTAGTATCATGGTTCTTAGTTTTTCCTTACTTTATTGGGTTAAAGTCATGTCATCTATCAGTAAAAGCTAAATTCTAACCACTTTATTGTCTTAAAGACTAATCGATTTTAACTCATCATTTGATTCCAAGAACTCAAATAGATAAATACTTACTTGGTCGTTCCACCTAGCTTCTATGCTTCTCAATTTTATTATGGCTTCAATCCTTGTTACCTTTATTCCGTATTTGTGGGCGGCTTCTTGTGAATGTAAACCATTTTCATTCACATCTTTACATATTTGATCTTTCAACTTATCTGAAATCATCAATGCGGTTCTGCAATGAGGATTTTGTGGAAATGGTTGAAGGGATGGATCTCTTTTAGTATCTTTGTATCTTCTTTCATCGACATTCTCTGGCTCACTCGGATCAACAACAGTCTTTCCATCGGGAACAATGTAATTAGGCTTGTGGTTCTGAGGAGGATAATAATACTTGTTTCTGTAAAACTCCCCTCTTATGTTGACAGGACCCAACCATTTTTTCAAATGTCTTTGAAAAAAACTTGAGTGATCCTTTTTAGGATGGGTTATTGGTACAGTCTCAGCTTTATACGATTGAGGATAGGCCGGTCTTCTTTTCAACGTCCGTATTTGACGAAGAGAAGTACACTTCGGTACAGTTGTTCTCAGAGTAATCATAATTATCTTTGATCTTACTGTTCAATTGCAGAAGATAAAATTTTCAATTGTATGAATTATTTGAAATGTCGTTTTTTACGCACGAACAGCTTTTTGTCACAGCGCGATGTCTGAGCGTGGAAGTTTATTTACATTGAGAATTAGACGCCAAAAGGTCAGATTAATTCATACAACCACAACTTTAACAATATAAAATCCCCGCTGTGGGAGATTAACAGATAGCATTTGTATGGATTTTGTTAAATTATTGAAAGAAAGGATTTCACCAATAAAGGGTGAACGAGATAACGCGTCTACGGGAAGAGAAATGGTACTGCTATCGGAAGATGATCCTTTTGTAGACCCTAGGGGAAGAAATACAGATGAAGGTGTCGATTTGAAAGGGCGTATGAGCAACAGCGAAATGTCTTTCTTGAAAAATAGCAATATGACTAAATCTTTGAAAACAACGCTTGGCTCTGCTAACCCCAACTCATTAGATGATCGTAAAAGAACAAAATTGCAATCTATGAAACAAGAAAATGTATCTGGTAACGGCATAAATAAAGAAGATAGCACTGGTGAAGATGATGAGGTCACTTTAGAAGTTCTTGAGGAGATGAGTAAACTAGTTGAATATTTTCCTATCCTTTCTGCGAACTACCGATTGATTGATAAGATTGGCGAAGGAACATTCTCTACTGTTTACAAGGCAGAAGCTTTAAATGGCATTGTGAAGTTGGGATCTAGTGTTTGGCGCTCTCCGCCTTTGAAGAAAAGGAAAGACTCCACAAAACGTAAGAATCCAATTGTTGCATTGAAGCAAATCTATGTAACATCATCACCTAATAGAATTTACAATGAGTTGAATCTTTTATATATGCTAACTGGAAACTCGCACGTTGCACCACTTTTGGATGTTTTACGTTATCAGGATCAGGTTGTTGCGATACTTCCCTATTATCATCATTGTGATTTTCGAGATTTTTATAGAGATTTGCCAATGTGTGGAATTAAAAAATACTTGTCAGAGCTTTTCCAAGGTCTAGCCTTTATACATGAAAAAGGGGTAATACATAGAGACCTCAAACCAACGAATTTTCTATATGATCCTTTCAAGGGAAGAGGGGTTTTGGTGGATTTTGGTTTGGCAGAAAAAGTGCAGACCGTTACAAAATACTCTAACACTTGCCCATGTCAATCAAACGATAAACTCACCAAGCCAAAAAGACTTGGAGTCAAAGGAGCTTACCCAAAACAAGATCTGCGGCCACCTAGAAGGGCCAATAGAGCAGGAACGAGAGGCTTCAGAGCTCCTGAGGTCTTATTCAAGTGCACTAATCAATCTACCAAATTAGATATTTGGTCAGCTGGGATAATAGGTTTATCCATAATAACCAGAAAATTTCCCTTGTTGAACTCTCCAGATGATACTGATGCTTTGTTGGAGTTATCTTGTATTTTTGGTGTCGATAAATTACAAAGGTGCGCCGAAATTCATGGTTGTTGCTTGGAGATTAATGTTGAGAACTTGAGTACTCTGCACAAGTCACTCACGCATCTCCTTAGTAGATTCTTGCGATTCGAATGGGAGAATGAAAGCTTTCCTTCAGACACGGTGGTCTTGGATACGTTGAAATTGTTTAATAATGAAGGAGACAAGTTCGTGAAACCTCAAACTGATTCCAATGAAAAGTCAATCGAGGACTTTTCAAACTACGAAGACCATGTTAATCTTATGGAATTGCTTAACCATTCTTTTCACATGAACCCAAAAAACAGATCAACTGCTAACGATATTCTTAAATTGCCTTTTTTCAAAGAGCTTGCATATCATGAGGATGATGAAGTTCTCTTATAGACAGGCAACTCAAGTTTCTATGCATATAATGAGATCAACGTATTATCAACAAAGCACTCTATTTTGTAAAGCTGTCATATTCAGAACTTATCATATAAATCAGCCGTCGCTATCTTCAAATATACTTCTCGACCTCTTCTTCGGGTTTACTATTTGATTTTCTTCAGTAGGAAAACTTGAGCGATTCCATTTACTATTGAATTCCGAAATGAGATTTGTCTGATCGCTGAAGAACTCCTTGTTGTCGACAGCTTCATCCTTATCTGATGCCATACTTGGTAAAATGCCAAGAGCTTTGGTGTCCGTATGCCCGGAGTCACTTGATCCACTGGCGGCAATCTCTAACTGTAAATCTTTTGTGAGCCTCTTTCTTATGAGTGGCAATGGACGATTTTTGGGAGCAGGTTTTATTTTTTTCTGATCTGTCCTTGGTAATTGACTCTGTGGTAGATTATCTTTTCTGCCCATGGTGACATCGGCTCCGGGTGAGTAACTCTCTTTCAGGGAATGATTCTGGCTGCCATTTTCCTTATCTAAGTCATGATACTTAAACCTAAACTCATTTAACTTTAGCTTATTATTGGAAAGATTAGAAGTCAGTCTCGGATATTTTAAATTGGATAAAAATTTAAGTGTAGGTTTGGGCAGCTCGAAATCAGATTCATCTTCAGTTAAAATTGCTTCCAGATTTACTATCGATTTCTTGGTTTTATGCTGTTTAGTGTTCGTAGCCGATGGGTTGTTTGTTGACTTATGATGTTGACTAGTTAATGAGCTCAAACTACCTGAACTGTTATTTCGTGTGAGCTTCATATCGTCAATCGATATGATCGATCCCCTAGGACTATCTAGACTCGCGACAGACGTACCTCTTGCATTTTCAATACCATTTGTGATGGGCATTAAACTCGCAAGTGAATGGCTTGAATTTATAGAGTTCATGGACGATGACCTTTGTTTTGTGAACGGTACACTTTTAGCGCCAGTCGGGGTCCCTGAGCTTGAGAGGTCACCTGGACTCCATGGAACCACATTATCACTAAAGATTCCCGATGAGTGGGATCCCATTGTAGTTCAGATATAAGTAGTGAAGAGGTGATTGTTTATCAGTATTCTGTGAATGCGACATGTGAGTATAGATAAAAAAAAAGAAAATCAGAAAAAAAAAAAAATCGCAGGTACCGCCAAGGTAAAGAACTTATAAATTCTATAGTAACTTCGGGCTGTGAAGCACTCGATACATAAATGAATACTAATTTCTTCTGGTGTTTTGTGTAATCCATCATGATATAGAATATCTTCTTGAATTTTAGAGGTCTTGATAGTCCTTTTCAAACACCAGCTTCACATTGACAAAAGAACAGCTGATGTCATGCTTACTTAGTATACTTATCTCCCACTATCTAATCCTCTTTTAAAAATTCCCCTGAACCTGGAATCTAGGTACTAATAGAGAGATGCGAACTTAGCTCCGCGGAGATCCAAGGAGAACGGAGATGCGCGAGGGATACAAGAGCCTAGATAAAAAGAGGACGATAAATCAGTGCCAATTGTTTGAAACCGGAGCACAAGTCAGCTAAGGTATCTAGATGAAATGCTGCTTCAATCTGCAAATAAGCAATATTTACAGTACTTATCTAAATATCCCTTATTCACAAAGTCAGTAACAGCTGGAACATTAGCAGGATTGAATGAGGTCATTGCTTCAATATTAACTAGAGACTTCAAATCTAGTCAAATAGGAGGACGAAAAGTCAAACATGTATTTACACCCAAATTGCTCACCATGATCTTCTACGGGTCTTTCATAGTCACTCCCATATCTCATAAAATGTATGGTTTCCTAAATAAAATTTTCAAGGGGAAGACATCTTTTCTGATGAAAATGTTACAAATTTTATTATCCTTAACTACAGTGACTCCAACATTATCAGCAGCCTATGCAAGCTGGGTTTCTATAATAAATGGTTATCGGTTACCCGTGAAGTTAGATCTACAAATTCATAGTGAAATCGCAAAGGTAATCAGTTTGGCACGGACTGGATTGGAAAGCAATTTCTATGCAATTTTCAAATCATCAGTAATGACTTCATTTGTTTCATTGGTGATAGCACAAAATTTTGTAACGCCAGAACTATGGGTGGTTTTTTTCAATTTAATTTATTTTGTACTCGGAACAATTCAGAATACAAAGATGAAGAGCAAGAGGCAAAAATAAGTGCAGTAGGTATAAAATTCAAATAGCAGCATTTAATGTACTCTCAGTATCGTTGTGCACATACTGATGAATGTATGTAGAATTATACGAATGATTTATAAGCAATATAAGCGCATTGGTGAATACACCCTAGCATAAATCATATTCTTTCGTCCCCCACATTGGAATTGTGTCATTGGATTGAACAAAAACTACAATGATATTTAGACTCAATTCAAGACATAGTCACCTACTCAAATTTAAAGCAATTCAACAATTAAGAACAATGATAACAGGTCAAGCAGTAGTTTTCTCTAAGCATGGAGAACCGAAGGAAGTTTTGACAACTCACAGCTACCAAATTGATGATGACAATTTAGCTGACGATTCAGTGATAGTCAAGACCTTGGGCGCACCAGTTAATCCATCTGATATTAACCAGATCCAAGGGGTGTACCCTTCTCAACCGGAAAAAACTAAAGAATTGGGAACAGAAGAGCCATCCGCCGTTGCTGGTAATGAGGGACTTTTCGAAGTTATCAAGGTTGGAAAGGGTGTAGATAAACTAGCAGAAGGTAATTGGGTCGTTCCATCCGCTGTGAACTTTGGAACTTGGAGGACACATGCACTTGGTAAAGAGAATAATTTCATTAGAATACCTAGTCCCAAGGATACAAAGGTGATTGAAAATGCAAGACCTTTGACTATCAATGAGGGTGCCACTATAAATGTCAACCCCCCTACTGCTTATCTTATGCTCACCCACTATGTGAATTTGACCCCGGGCAAAGATTGGTTTATTCAGAATGGTGGTAACTCGGCGGTAGGCGTTTATGCGACTCAAATGGCTAAAATATTAGGAATCAACTCAATCTCAGTTATTAGGAATAGGCCAAACGTTGATGAGCTTATTGATACGTTGATAAAAGAAAAAGGTGCAACTAAAGTAATCACCGAAGAAGATAACGAATCGAGAGAATTCGGTGCCACTGTTAAATCATGGGTCAAAGAAACAGGTGGTGATATAAAGCTTGCTTTGAATTGTGTTGGTGGTAAAAATGCTACATCGATAGCAAGGAAACTTGGAAAAAACGGTCTCATGTTGACATATGGCGGTATGTCCATGCAACCAGTTATTATTCCAACTTCGTTGCACATATTTAAAAACTTTACATCAAGTGGTTTTTGGGTAACTGAATTACTCAAAAATAATGCCGAATTGAAACAGAAAACTTTAAACCAAATTGTCAAGTGGTATCAATCAGGGCAATTGCAGGTTGCACCTTCACATGAAAATAAATTTGTTGAGGGTGGTCCATCCTCTTTGAGTGAGCTTTTCATTAATGGTGTGAACAATTCCAAATCTGGAAAGCAATTAATCACTTTTGATTCAGTGAATTAAAGAGAGCAATCGCAAGTATTAACTTTGATTTGTTGATAGTACAAGGTGATGACGTTTATTTTGACTCTGGTAAAAAGCTGCTATATACAGGATTAGTGTTAACCCGATGCGTTCCGCGAAAAATCGGATGAGGTCTTAGGTCTGGAGATCGCCGAACTTTTGAAAACCTCTTATCGGTAAATCTTAAATTCAAGAATAAACGCCTACAAATTCGTAAACTTGTAAGTTTTCGTGTCTTTGTGCAAGATAAAATATCTTTAAATAATCTGGGGTCTTTGTTATAGTCAAATAAGGCTTATCATACGAAGATAAATTAGATTGCAAAAAAAGAGAGTAAAAGATAAAAAAGAAAAAGAAATAAAGAGGTATTTAACGAACATGTCTAGAGCATTAGCTTCAACAAACGTACTAATAGATGAGGCTTTAATACCCGCAACTATCATTTTCTCCTATGAATCAGGTAAAGTTTTACACATAGAGAAGCACATTTTAGGTAAAGATGATCATTTACTTAAGTGTTATGGTGTTGAACCTGAAAATTATAGAGATGTTACACCTTTAGCTGTCATGCCAGGTTTGCTAGATGCACATGTCCATTTAAATGAGCCGGGAAGGACAGAATGGGAAGGTTTTGCTTCTGGAACCCAAGCAGCAGCTTCGGGTGGTGTGACATGTGTTATCGATATGCCTTTGAACGCGATCCCACCTACAACTACAATATCGAATTTCAATTTGAAAATAAATGCGGCAAAGGGACAAACATGGGTTGATGTTGGATTCTGGGGAGGACTTGTTCCTGACAATCTCGATTCATTAAGACCCTTGATAGCCCTGGGTGTACGGGGTTTTAAAGGATTTCTCATAGAAAGTGGTGTTGATGAATTTCCAGCAATCAACACTGAATATATATTGAAAGCAATGAAAACAGTAGATGGACTTCCCACAGTTCTCATGTTTCATGCTGAGATGCAACCAGACTTGTCAAGGGGGGCCAGTGTTTCTGTTGAAGAAATTGAAAATAAGACACCCAAATTAGTGGTTCATGAAAAACCCCAGTTCTCCTTGGAGCCAAACGACCACATCAACATAAATAATCATAGCAGTCATATTGATAATGAAGAGTCAAAGGAGGTCGAGGATCTTAGTTTGGGGATGTCAGCATCATTTATCAATAGGGCCCCAAAACCAGTCGTGGATTTGTTGAAGTCTGATCATTGCTCACACGAAGGCGAGCACGAAAATTGCAACTTGCCTCACAACCATGCAGGCTCCATAGATCATGATGTTTTGTCAGACGAACAAGCCAAAGCCCTTGCCAGATCGCCAATCTTGGCTGCCTCTGAACCAAGGTTCGGTAAGTTTGCTAGAATGGCCAACCATTACGAGTCATCCTTAGCTCGTGCACGCGAAAATCATGGTAGTAAGCAGAATTCAGTAGATACACCTTTGCTCCTCGCACAACAGGAAGACAAACAATTGGAAGATGTTGATCCTACATTCTATGCATCCTTTTTAGCTTCAAGGCCAGATAACTTCGAAACCACAGCAATTGCAGAGATAGTACACTGTTCTACGATATATCCAACTGTTCCTATGCATATTGTTCACTTAGCGACCCACGAAGCTGTGCCCTTGATTAGAGCCGCAAAAGCAAGAAAACTTCCAATTACAGCAGAAACATGCTTTCATTACTTATCTTTGAATGCCGAAAAGATCTCTAATTGCTCCACCCATTTCAAATGCTGCCCTCCAATCCGTACCGATGACAATAGGAAATTATTATGGAAGGCGCTCCGAAATAATATCATAACCACCGTTGTTTCTGATCATTCACCGTGTACTCCAGAACTTAAGGGTTTTGAAAAGGGGGACTTTTTCTCAGCATGGGGTGGGATATCCTCTGTTGGGTTTGGGTTGCCAGTATTGTTTACCGAGGGTTCCAAATTAAGTCCTCCAATAACTTTACCGGAGATAAGTAAATGGTGTTCTCTCAATACTGCAAAGCAAACGGGCTTAGATCATGTTAAAGGGAAAATAGAAGTTGGTTATGATGCTGATTTTTTGATTTTTGATCCCACAGCAAAGTATAAGGTGCGGAACAGTGACACATATTTCAAGAATAAGTTAACTGCATATGATGGTATGGAATTTAAAGGGAGAGTGATGGAAACAATAGTTAGAGGTAATTCAGTATTTGCTTTTGGGCAAGGTCATTCTGAGATTCCATTAGGAAAACTTTTACTTGAACCAAGAATAATATAAGTTGTTTTTAAGTAGTTTAAAGTTTTTCTAAGCTAGATATAAGAAAAAGTGGCCATTCAAAAAGGACATACTTCATAATTAAGTTACAGTGTATAGTTGACGGTGCTAAAAGTGTCGCTTTCTATATACACATTTTATTATTGACTGTTCAGAACTAGTCAGAAGCTAGAATTCTGAAGTTCATTATTCAGTCATAACGAAGATGGACCATTTTGTGTAGAAATTAAACGGTCACCAAATATGGAAAAAGAAAGCCATTTAGCCAGTTCTCTCAAAGAACATTATATTTTTTATGGTATAAGCCTAGAGCTTTTATTGGAAAGAGGAACCGATATGATGGATACTCAATAGCGCAACTATGATTGAATACCCCCTCTATCGCCTCGAATTTCCATTCACCAGTAGGAAGTTGCCGAGACATTAATAAATCAGCTGCTCGATCAATAGGCTTCCTATCAGGATAATTAGCTAACATAAGGCCGATCATAGCCCACGCAGTCTGTACAAGAAATGACTGTTCTCCGTTGACGTACGTTTCTGTCTCACAAGATTTCATAGATTCTGACCAACCACCATCTGGAAGTTGCTTGGAGATAAGAAAGTCACATCCTCTCTGAACTGTGTTAGAGTTAACATAATTTAGACCGACAGTGTTTAATGCTTCCAAAGCAAACATTGAAGCATAAGTATAGCAAATACCCCATGAGCCATACCATGATCCATCATCTTTACTCTGGGCCTTGATTATGTATTGGATAGCATTTTCGATCACCTTTTTAATTTCAGCGGACCTATAGTTGAGATAATATTTAGCAAAATATGTCAACCCTAAGACAGATGAGTCGGTACATTCGACATAAGGATATTCTACCATGATGTTATTGAAAACTTCTGCGGGATTTAGTTTCTCTAGTAAGGGTGTTGCACGGATCACTTCATAAGCAGAGAATGAACCATACTCAAATCTCTTCACATTTTGAAGAGTTAGAAGAACATCTACCGCCAGGAAGAGTCTCTCGTCATCAATCTCGTTTCTAAGCTCTTCGAAAAGAGGATGATTCTTCACCATTATTATTGCCTTCAAAGCTTCAGCAGTACAATCGCTCACTGTATAGCCTTGAGATTTAGTACTAAACGGCCATCCACCCTTTCTCTTGTCTCTGAAGCTACCTTCCACGCAATCTGTGTCAAATTGTGATCTTACCAAGAATCTGTAGGCCCTTTTGATCATTTGAGCATACCTAGGTTTAGTATCAAGTCCAGCCATTATGAAATATTGAACCATGAATGCAGCATCCCATACCTGAACCCCATTGGTTCCCATCACGGTCATACCTTGTGGTCCATGAAACAAAACATCGTTTTGTCTATCCAAGAACTTCTGAAAATCAAAGGAGTCTTTACCTGATTCGATAAATGTGACAATCATGTTGAATGCGAAACTAACAGGGGCTATGCACAAGTAATCCGTATTTAAACATTCCTTTTTAATTTGGCTGAAAACATTCTTATTTGTGTATTTTACAAGCCACTCAGGTCTCACGTAGTTCTCATATTTGTTAATCATCCAGTTCAAGACATCCATAATCTTTGTATGTGGATAATAAAGATCAATTCCACATACCTTGTTTCTGTACTTGCTGAATTCGATATCTTCATATGGAAGCTCCCGTGGTAGATAAATTTCATTTCTGATCTCTTTTAAGAGTGGGTCTAGCTGACATTGCACTTTGTTCGATGAAAGATAACTGAGAGGCATATAAATTGCTCTAGTGTGAACCCACCACCTACCTGGGTGAATGGGGAATGAATAAGGTAGTAACCACATTTCAGGAGGAGCTGGGTTCACCCCCTCCCATTTATAAAGATTCAAAACAGAAAGCCAGGCTTTTCCCCAATGAGGGTTTCCAAGAGCACCACCTAATCTATGTAGTGTTTTCCTTGCTTTAATGCAAACTTCATGTTCGGCAGGCAACCCCAATAATCTCAATGCGACATAGTTCATTGTTGTACCAAAACAAGTAGACTTATCTACTGAGTGTAAACCCCACCCCCCATCAACTGGATGTGATGTATTAACAATGTATCTTATCATCTCCTGCTTATACGGAGTAGGGATCTCATTCTTCGAAAAATAATTTGCTGCAACATATCCTATGGTCATAAACATTGGACCTTTGTACTGGCAAGGAAAGATACCACTTTCATCCTGTAATAAGCCAAAGTATTCAGCAGCTTTTTCTATGGACTCTGATGGTGTCTTTATGTTGATTGGATCAGGTTTTGGAAAGTCTTCAATCTCTAACAAATGTTGCACGTATGTGGATTGAGGTTCGATCAGGGCTTCGCCTTCAGTTAAGTAATGCCATTGCTCTCTTCCCAACTCATCAACATCAAGTCTCCATAGTTTAGGGTTCGTTTTGGGTAATTTCAATTGCTCAGAGTAGTACATAGTGCTTTAGTTTAAACGCATACTTTAAGATCGACTATACGATATTTCGGCTGCATTTGTATTTTTGTCGTTTAGTTCCGCGCACTGTATGAAGGTACTTTTTTTTTTTCTCCAATTTTTAGTCTGTCTTCGAGTCGTGTCAATTTTTCAAGCTTCTCATCAACGAAAATCTTAATGCATACTGGTGTACTTGGAAGAGTTTTTAATGATCACCTATCTTAAAGATAATATTTTTATGGACTTCTAGCTACTTTCTGAAATATAATGGGGAAGAGAAAAGTTAGAGCTCAAAACACAAAGACTCAATCTAATGAAGTCAAATCTCACGATGAATCTTTGAAGAATCAACCTTCCGATGAGCAAGACGATGATGAGGCTGATGGAGAGGCTGATGAAGATAAAGAAGTAATCACACAAGAAAACGAAGTCGAGGAAAATGATTCAGCTAGCGAAAATGAGGAGTCATATTCAGATGGCGAAAAAAAGCCATCTAGAAAGAAACAAAAGACTCAGTTGTCTGCTCAAGATATTCAAGTAGCCAGAGAAACCGCCGAATTATTTAAGTCCAACATTTTTAAGTTACAGATAGATGAACTCATAAAAGAGACAAAAATCAAGGATTCCCATATCGCACTAATTGAACGTGTGTTGCATAAGCTCCAAAACATAATAATTGAGATACCATCGATTGAAGGATTGAGTTTGCAAGATTCTGAAAAGCACTTCAGTAATAAAAAAGTTACCATTCCATTTCCAGACCCCAAACCGAGTAATGTGAACTACACATTTTCTTACTTACCACCGGAAGATATAAGCTTAGTAGGCTCTTTTGGTTTAAAGACTACTCTGGCGCTACTGGAAAAGTCGTCAATAGACGTGTCTTTAACGATGCCTAGTAGCTTGTTCCTGCCGAAAGATTACCTAAACTATAGAGCATTCTATAAGCGGGCCTTTTATATGGCATATCTTGCTGATCATCTAATTTCATCGACTAGGAAGAAAAATTTGCCTGTCAAAATGACCTACAAATTTGCTAACGAAGACGTTTTGTGTCCCATTATAACCATGGAGAGTATAGATACAAGTAACTCTGATGACTTGGTATTTAAGAAAACACGATTCTCTATCAATTTAATTGTTGGCTTTCCGCTTGGAGTATTTGATTCCAAAAAGCTTTTACCTGACAGGAATTGTATAAGAGTTCAACATGAATCTAAGGAGCTTCCACCAACACCAATCTATAATAGTACCATCTTATCGCTTTCAACTTATGGTTACTACTTAAAATACCTCTATTCAGCCAAAAAATCAGCTGAAGCTTTCAAAGATGCGATTATATTAGGAAAACTCTGGCTTCAACAAAGGAATTTTGGATCTCTGTTCTCTAAAGGAGGCTTCGGGCATTTCGAATTTTCAATGTTATTATCGGCGTTGTTAAATGGGGGTAGTCTGAATGGAGGAAAGATTTTATTGCATGGTTTTTCCTCTTATCAGTTATTCAAAGGTGCGATCAAGTATCTAGTAACTATGGATTTATGCAGTGGGTATCTTTCATTTTCCAGCAAAGTTGGAGAAGACACTAGTTCCAAATATCACTCCAATACTGATTTCAATGTGCCCACTTTGTTTGACAAAAGCACAAAATTGAATATATTGTGGAAAATGTCCAGATTTTCTTATCAGCTGCTTAAGAAGAGTGCCTCCGAAACATTGTTCTTGTTAAATGACATGGTGAATGACAGATTTGATCCTATATTATTACAAAAGGCCGATTGTGATGCAATGAAATTCGACATACTTCTCGACTTTGAGGTTCCTGAGGAAGTTTATGAGTCATATGGCCCTTTGGAGGCAATTTCATTCATCACTTTTCAAAATTATATTAAAAATAGGTTATATGGATTACTTAATACGGCATTGGGCAAAAGGGCGAACTTAATTTTCATAAAAGAGCTGAAGGTTAATAATGTATTTTCTTTGAATAAAAGGAAATCTTCTGAAGAAAACAATAAATTTACAATTGGTCTTCTGTTGAATGCGGAAGAAGCTGAGAAATTATTGACCAAGGGCCCAATGAGTGAAGATAAGGAGAATGGTCCTAAATTCAAGTCATTTTGGGGAAATAAAGCAACTTTAAGAAGGTTCAAAGATGGAAATATCCAGCATTGCGTTGTCTGGACAGTTAACGGAAGTGAGAGTATAGTATTATCGATCGTAAATTACACTCTTGACTTACACTTGCATCCTGAGTCGTCAAAATGCCTAACTTCGAATTCTAACATCCTCAAGTCTAAGTTGTCAACTCCTTTGCTTCCATCTGCTAACAAACAAGTAACTACATCCTTAAACTCATTCGTAAATGTCAAAAATTCTTTCGATGGGTTGTCGAAGGCTCTAAGCAATCTAGAATTACCATTGAGAGTTAAAACTTTGCTCCCTGCATCTACTTCGTTAAGATACACAAGCATGTTGCAGCCAGTACCTTTTGCTACATCAAATCCTGATTTTTGGAACGATGCGGTCATGCAATTCGAAGGATCAAGTAAATGGCCTGATGAAATTGTAGCCTTGGAAAATATTAAGTCAGCTTTGCTTTTGAAGGCTAGCGAACTATTGCATCAGGAAACATCATATGAATCATTCTTGACTAAGGATGACAGTATACCATTCAACTGTTGTATTTCTCTACTCAATGTGTTGACCCCTGAAGGATATGGGTTTAGAATAAGGGTGTTAACAGATAGAGATGAAGTATTATATTCGAGAGCCATTGAGAAATCCGGAAAACAGCAAGCATTATTACAGGACACTTATCTCAAGTTTAACCAGAAATATATCGGATCTGTGAAGCATACCAGGACAGTTAGTTTATTGGCACATCATCATTTATACTATTCTGCAACCGTCAGATTTTTCAAGCAGTGGTTAGATGCTCATTTATTATTGTGTCACTTGAATGATGAGCTAATAGAGCTTATCGCTCTCAAGCCTTTCGTTGACCCAGCTCCTTATGATGTACCTCATTCAGTCGAAAATGGGTTTTTGCAAATATTGAACTTTTTGTCGCATTGGAACTGGAAAGAAAATCCCTTAATTTTGGACTTGACAAAATCAAGTGACGATCTTTATGACTCGAACTTCGATAGATTAAGTGAAAAGTTGACTATTCAATCTAAAAGAGTGATAGAGCTGAATTTTGAAAAGATAAGAAGAAGCGATCCTTCGGGTGTCAGGACCCAATATTTCATAGGTTCCAAAGACGACCCTTCTGGAATTTTGTGGTCCAATGACTTAAATATACCGATAGCCAGTAGATTAACGGCGTTGGCGAGACTGGCAATACAATTAGTAAAATCAGAGAGCCTCAATGAATCTACTGCGGATGCGATCTTGAAGTCTGGGCTTAATGACTACGAAATTGTTATAAGAACGAGAAGTAGTAAAATAGCTACGACCTCTGGTATTCTTCCTTCTAATTCATTCAAAAATTTAATAGGATCTCTAAACAGTTTCCCCAATGACATAACCGAAACTTATGACTTGATCCAAGAATATGTTAAAGATCTCAATAGAAAGTTCGGGAATGTTATATTGTTTTCTACCCGAAAGTTTTCTATGGTCAACAATAAAGATGGAAATTTCATTACCGGGGTATTTGTACCTACATCGTTATCACCAAGGAAGTTCAAGGTTACTTTGGGTATAGACGTCAAACCATTTGGCCCCGGTGGCGAAGACGTGGTAGTAAATAAGGAAGCTATTGTGGATCAGATCAAACTTTTGGGTAGTGACTTGATTGAGTCCATAGCGTTAAATAATTAGAATAATACATTATATATTAATGACCCACACGGTTTAAAGGCTCTTTTGTAAGCACGGCTGATAACACGAAACGCTTACTAGTTTATGTCACGTGCCATTCAGATCACAGATACATATAATTGTAGGTAATGTGACAACAGAAATGTAAGAGCATGCCTTCCAACATTAATTTAGAGAGCCAAATTACAATCTTTGATACGCAGCAGTATCCTTCCGCTGAGGAGACCTTACAAAGCAACAAGGCATCGTTGTATAAGCGGAAGAAGTCGTTCTTAGAGAATTTGAAGCATATAATAAAGTCTACTGGGTACCTTTTAATTATTCTAGCATACTTGAAGGACGCATCATCCCTTCTTTTCATTTTACGGATATTCAACCAATATAGCTTATCCGAGCCATTTCTTATGTTAGTGAATTTAACAGAGGAAAGAAAAAGAGTAATGTCAAAACAGCTTTTAATTCGGGTGATAGTTTTGAACTTAGTTTGTATGGCGACCCATATAATCCGCTGGAGACACCACACAGAAACAGATCAGATAATATATGGGGGATTCACTGTTCAATTTATTGGTGAACGGGCTACATTTATGTCGATTTTGTTGTACGATATAGCAGTGCTGATAATCCAATTAGTGTATCACAACTTAATGTGTGTTGTTGATACAGCAACCATTCTAGATACAAATTCAAGGATAAACGCAGATGCCACTTCAGGTGAGCAACATTTTAGTGGAGATGGTTATGAAGGGAATGTAAATATTGTGAGTGTAGACCTCTTCGGGGACATCAAAAAGGTCTTGAAGTTTAGTGACATCGCAATCTCATCAAGCTGGTATCCCAATAATTCAAACGAATAGGCAAGTTAAGAGGGTCAAACGGAAGCTTGATAACTGTAAACATAATATAGACTGATATAGATATTCACTTCTTAATGTCACGTGATGAGGTTCAAATTTTTTTTTTCTCTAGCAATAGGAATGGATTTTGATGTAGGAAACTAGCTCATCGAGCATATATTTTGTTCAAAGTGGTATAGAAGTTAAGCAATGGGTGATAATATAGTCGGTATTGAGTATAATAGGGTATCTAATACTTCCTCGACTGATTTTCCAGGTTTTACAACGAACGAGGATTATTCATGGGATATTGAAAAGTTTAAAAATGCCCTAGAAATCAACATCTCATATATCACGGAAAGAGTCGCTAATTTCGACTTGGTTCATTTGGATACATCAGTAGCGAATGCATTTCGTCGAATTATGATATCAGAGGTCCCATCTGTAGCGGCAGAGACTATCTATGTTTTCAACAATACTAGTGTGATTCAAGATGAAGTCTTAGCTCATAGAATAGGGTTAATACCTTTGAAAGTTGATCCTGATGCCTTGACATGGGTTGATTCAACTCAGCCTGAAAAGGACCGTTTCACTGATGAAAATACCATTGTTTTGACCCTAGATGTTGCTTGTACCAAGAACCCTCATCCTCCAAAGAAATCTACTGATCCCAGAGATTTGTATAGAAATGCACATATATATGCAAAGCATTTGAAATTTGAGCCCCAGGGCAGACAAGAGGAGATTTTCAAAAATAACCCTGTTGTTCCAACCGATCCAGATATTTTAATTGCTAAGTTAAGACCAGGGCAAGAAATTTCCTTACGAGCACATTGCATATTAGGGGTTGGAAGTGATCATGCTAAGTTTTCCCCTGTTTCGACAGCTTCTTACCGCTTGATGCCTGTGATCGATATTAAAGAAAAATTCACAGGACCCTCTGCAGAAAGGCTCCAAAAATGTTTTCCATCTGGTGTGATTGGTATAAATGACAAAGGAGAAGCATATGTTAAAGACTCAAGAAAGGATACAGTATCAAGAGAGGTGTTGAGACACCAAGAGTTTGAGAGTAAAGTTAAATTAGGACGTAAAAGAGATCACTTTATCTTCAATGTTGAATCTACTGGAGCAATGTCACCAGAGGAGATTTTCTTCAAGTCTGTGAGAATATTGAAGAATAAGGCAGAATATTTAAGAAGTTGTCCAATAAAGCAGTAGAGAAAAGTTCGGTTAGATAGTAAGCATAGCATTAATTTTAACTTTAAATAGAATAAATTCATTTCGAACATTGAATTGAAGTTAATTTAGTTAAGTTAAGGATCCTTTCAACAAAAGGTAAAAAAAAAAAAAATAATTAATATCATATTTATTCAACATGTGAGACTTCAGTCTTCTCGTTCCATTCATCGTTAGTGACAGCCATCCTATTGTGGCCATAAAGTGGTGCCAAGGGGGCTAGCTTTTGACGCAAAATGTGCCTTTTAAAGGCATTGATTAAGCTGCGTGTTTGGTAGCCAGCATGAGTACGTGTTGGCACTGAAAAGACTTCATCCAACTCTTCTAATGTCAAACCCTTAGTCTCTGGCAAAAACCATAAAACTAAAAAGAATCCAATGACATTCCATGCTGCATACCAACCAAAAGCACCCTTTGTTTTGAAAGCTGTATTAAGTCTTGGCCAAGTGAAAGCTAATATAAAGTTGAAAAACCATGTAGTAGCTGTCGCGAAACTCATTCCAACATCTCTGATATACAACGGGAATGCTTCTGCCGAATAAGTAAAAGGCACTGGCCCTTCACCAGCTGAATAAACACAACTGAAGAGATAAACACCGACAATAATTAAAGCTATTCTTCCTTGGCTCACAGAACCTTTGCCTGTGGCAGCGACTATTGCCGCATTCTTCTCGTCAATCCAAAAACCACCCATGGTTAACAACAAGAAAGCTGCCATCATAGGGAATGTTAACAACAACAAAATTCTTCTACCATATCTATCAATGGTAAAAAACGTTGGAATTGCAAAGATAAAATTTATCATACCAAAACCCCACGATCCAAGCAAAGCTTTGGTAACAGAGAGACCACCATCTATGAAGATCGATGTTGAATAGTATGCAATAACGTTAATCCCACAGAACTGTTGCATAAACATAACTACCCAAGCACCCAAAGCACCATTTCTATTTCTTCTAACTGAAAACATTTCATAAATTTTCCTGAAAAATGATATCTGGTAAGATCCTTCTTCTTTCAACAAGACGTATTGATAAAAGCAATCTCTTGCAGCAGCGATCTCGTCTGAACGCAACAGCTTTAAGGCATTGAAACTTTCTATATGTCTGTCTTTTCCCATCAACCATCTTGGAGACTCAGGCACGAATGGAACTTGGGCTAAAACGATGAAAGCGGGAATACAGGCAGACCCTAACATCAACCTCCAATTGAGCCCGTAAGCAATGCCTCTGTCTGGAATTTTATGGAATGCCAAACAAGCAACATAACCAAGCATAATACCAACAGCAGTAAAGAATTGCCATAACATAACGAGTGAACCTCTAACTGTCTTTGGAGTACACTCCGCAGCGTATGCTGGTACAGTAGCTGATTTAATACCAATGCCAAATCCCAAGAAAAACCTTGCGATAAAAAGATGCCACCAAGTATTGATAAAACCTTGCCAGATACACGTTGCTGCCGATATACTACATGTCCAAAAAATTGTCCACTTACGCCCTAAACGTCTGTTCCAGGCGTCTGACATCCAACAAGCTATTACGGATGCACATAAATAAGGTGCACCGTTCACTAATCCTTCAATTAAATCAGCATTTTTATATTTAGTAACTCCAAGTTTAGCCGGATAGTAAATAGTGGCACCATTGACAACAGACTCGTCCATACCTTGAACTGCTGCCGCCATAGAGCCCAAGGCAATAACCTCCACTAACTTTCTGGGAATGTGCCATCTAGATTGCTGTTCTTTATTCAATGCAATTTTATCTTCTTCAGTCAAGAAATCCATAGAATTGAAGCCTAGAGGTGATCTTGCTACAGCTGCTGCTTTTGCAAACAATTCTGAATCTAAACCATACTTAGACGCATAGTTTCTGCCCATTTGCATCGCTTGTTTTTCTGTATACTGGCTTAAGATGTTACCACGTTCACCTTGCTCTCTTTCCAGAGAGGAATTGCTTGACTCTAAGTCGTTTTGCTCCTTGGAACCTGCACTAACCAGAGAGCTGGTTTCCTCGAGTAAACCATTATGATGGGACACTCTAACCTTTTCTTCGTCAGACATTTTCTACAAATCTAGCCCCAAATTCTTATCGATAAAATAGCGAAAAGGAGAGACATGGAAGTCGCTTCATTTTATAGTCCGTTCCTGGAATAAGGTTTCTGGATCTCCAGTGAATTCCAGTTCATTTTCCCCAGAGTTGAGCTTTAGTTGTGGTTATGATACCTGTAAATGACAGACGCATGCAACCGAAATAGGAAATTGTGGGCAATCACAATAGAAAAAATAGGGTTTTGGGCTAACACTCGACTCTTATTTGAACAGCCCCGCCCGTTGGTTAGTCGGCTTCGATTTTTATTTTAAAGCAAGAAACCTATGCGCTACGACGCCCCACATTTGGTGCCTTGGCAAGTAATTGTGGTTCAATGCGGCAGATGTCATACATCAAGAATATCCTAACGCTCTATACATCACACATCAAACACCTACTCCGGTATTATGTTGAGAAAGTAGTTAGGGCTTATTAACATTCTTTGACAAGGGTTACAGCCATTTGTATAATAAGCCTAAGGTTATAATTTTTGATTCTCTTTTATCGGGGTACGGCCGTCTCCTGATCGGACACCAAGTGGCCTTCTAGAACGGGGTTACCTCCTCACGAAGTTGTCGTAAAATTTGGTGTCTGGCACGAGAATATTATGGGCTGCATGAAAATGCGGACAGTAATAACGCGTTCTTTCCGAAATCACAAATTTAAAGACAGCCTTTGCGGGCTTCATGGCTGTCCCAATCGCTGTTGCATGAGTGTGGGGGATCTTTTGAAGTATTTTTTTAAAAATGTTAAAGCAAGTAGTTCTTCCTGCAGGACATAGCTTCTAAGACGTCGTCGTTTAATATAAGATGACAATCTTGGGTCGATCCTTCTTTTCGAAACTGGTGACCTTAAACGTGTGCTTAGCTGCAAGCAAATTTAGATGACCTGGGAAGAAATTTGGCTGACGAAGAAATATATGATGTTATGAGCGCAGGTTTAATTCAGTATAAAGGAAAACCCGAAGTTTCTTCCGAAAGAGTTAAATTTCTTGTTGGGCTGACCCTTGTCCGCCAGTTAGCAACCTCGATAGGCTACCGCTAAGATCCCAATTTCTCTATCTAGATTTCTGATTATGGCTTATCATCACCTCTCAAGGTCAGAACGGCAACAGATTAACCCACCTAATCTTTGATATAGCGTTCAAATGATACCGAATTGAATTTGTCCGCACAAATTTTAAGATGGTGATAGAACTTGTGTTTGATCACTCCGATATATAACTATACAGTGAGTTAAAGTATCCAGTTCAATGCTAGACTGGCAACAGCTCATATTTGATTCAAATTTGGGAATATTAAACTATATAGGGCCGCAATTATATATATATATGTAAAATCGATTTTAGAAAAAGGAGAGATATACCCCACGTTCATCGATCAAAAAATGATCCACTCGTCTCGCTTGCGAGATCTTTGTGACAATGTTTCTTCACTCTAAATTGTTTCTCCACGAAAGTTCGATGCCGTAAGTGCTTCAACGTAAAAAGTCGCGCAAGTATGATCCAAGCTTATTGGCACCATCCTCAAGCGCATCTTTTAAAACATCCAAATCTTGATTCGCATTTCCAGAGAATCTCGATGCAAAATCTCTGGCAGATGACTCCAAATCTCTAAAGTTACCAGAGCCCAGGCGTACATGTTGATTAGCCGTTTCATCTTCACCAAAGTATGAAGAGGAAGAGATTGAATTGGCTCCATTGAAAGCTTGAAGTTTCGTTCTTGCTTCAGCCTTTGCTTGTTCATCAAACCTAGGACCTCTTCCGAAAAATTCATCTGATGAAATACCCTTTTGAGTCCCAAATTTATTGGATACTTCACCTGTGTAGGCAACTTCCTTGTACTTTTTAGAAGTCGACAGAGTGTCATTGGTCCCTTCAACCATACCAAATCCTAGTTTCTGAAATTGCTGTGGTTTTTCTTTTGCTGGCTTCGGCAATGGTTTTTCTTCGCTTTTAGATGATGACAAGTTAAGCCTTTCAAGTGGTTTACTGACTGACAGAATATCTTCATTTTCTTGTTCCGCGGCTGGGTTATATCCGAGCTTCTGTGCCTCTTCTTCCTCTCTCTTCGCTTGCTTCTCGACTTCATCAAAATCAATCTGCAGTGATTCATCCTTGTTTATACGCTTTGCAGCAAGCCTCGAGTTTTTTGGTCCATTTCCTTTAGATGATAATATAGACCTTTTAGCTGCTGTGTTGTTGTTCTTTAATCTAGACGAAGTGATAGCCGAACGCACGGGACGTTTCGCAGTAGTCAAGTCTTCTGTGGAAGCCTCTGGTGTAACATTCTTAGAGGATAAAGGCGATGGACTTGAGTTTAAAGGTTTAGACCAATTCGAAAAGAAGTCATCTGTAGAGGTGTTGTTACTTGACAAGCCAATGGGGTTCTCGTTCACATCATCTAATGTAATCTCGTCTGGGTGTTTAACAGCGTCTTGCTGAGCTCTTTGTTTCAATTTTTCTTTGTATTTGTTGGCAACAGGGGACGTGTACTTTTTATGAGCATCGACATCGTCTCTAAGATATTGGGACCCACCATTTTTCATGAAAAACTCTTTGGCGTTTTTATTACCACCGAATTTGAAATGTCTCAACTGTATTCTCTGCCATGAGTCCAAATTAGATGATTTAACAAATGAAATGTGAACTCCAAGATTTCTATGCACCGCTGAGCATTCCAAGCATAACAAAATTCCAAATGGAATCGACGTCCACGTAGGATTTTTATTTGAGCAATCAAAGCATATTTGATTCAGAGGATCTTGCTTTAGTCTGTTAAATACCTTGGCAGCTTCCTCTTTTGTGGCAAAGGAGTCCGACATCGATCAATAGTTTTAATATAGATTAAGTCGGTGAGTTTACTTTTGATTTTGAAATTAGATCGACGTATGCATTTCCGGTCCTAAATATTACACAAAATTTCACACTCAGAAAGAATTACTATTCTTCAATATATTTGTGAAAATATCACATCTATGTACAAACTTTTATATACTTAAAAGCATGACTACTCCAAAATCTTTTTTAATGGAAAGGTCTTGAGCCTCCACGAGCAAATTCAATGACCCTCCACCCTTCTGTGACTTCATTCTCAATCTCCTCCGGGATCCTAGTGAAAACCATGGCGTATGTGCTCAATTGAATATGGTCCTCAGTTCCAGCGGCTATTTCACCAGACTTTGCCTTTCTATACAAATGAATTTCTTGAGCACGACAACTAACAACAACAACAGGCGTATCGTTTGGTTGTAACATTTTGCAAGTAACGATCTCAACACCTCTTATATCTAATATTTTACCATCAGAGAACAATCCTTGTTGAATAAATTGTTTGTTATTAGCTTGCCATACATTGAATGGCGCCTCACTTAACCATTCCTTCAAAACTTTAGCATCATTCGTAATATAAGCATCCAATAATTCTGGAACAATGTAATTAGTCAAGGTCTTTTGGAAATCTGTCAAACGAAATGATGGATCGATAAGTCTAAGTTGCTTAATAACTTTTGCTTGTTCTGTTTCCGCAAAAAAACCTGTTATCTTCTCTATTACTGTCCTTACTAAGGAAATAAGACCATTTTCAGAGTCATCCCATTTCTCTTTCATTAAAACAATGACCCTTCCAATAGGGGACTTCAATTTGAAATCTTCCCATTTGTCTGAAAAAGAAGGACCCTGAGGCTTGATGTTAGTGCTTATAAGTTCCTGCCCTGCGTTATCATTTTCCTTAACTGGTGACAGTCTTCCCTTTTTTAATCTTTCCTTCAATTCCTTTTCCCTCAACTTTTCTCTTTCTTCTTTGCTCAAGAAACCACCATAAGATGTTGAAGAACCATCATCAATGACTTCAGACACATCTTTGTACACTTGGGTTTTCCTCACAGGATCAAAAGCCTTATCAGCAGCATCAGTTCCAGCTCTTATAGTGGTACGCACGCCTTGTCCAACAGGTGAGTCCCAGGCCTTCACAGCGGCACCTCCAACAACACCTGCAGTCTTCTTAACGGCTTTTCCAGCAACAGAGCTTCCTTTTTGGGCTCTGTCGTATGCTTCCTTTGCCTTTTTAAATGCATCTGAATCTGCTACTCTACCCGTCTCATCTTGAAGCGCTTTGATATTTTCTTTCAATTCAGACGACTTTTTTACTTCTGCTTTGAATGTATCAAAAAACACCTTTAAAGGAGACTGTGGTCTTTGATTTGAAAAACTCTGGGACGCATGAAACAACCTGCGTGAATCGTAACTTATGCTTCTGTTGTTGACCGATCTATGCGATCCTTTCAACAATATTGATCTTATCATTATTTTATGGACCACTACTTCTAAAGTTCCTTGGTATCAATTTTATAGGACAATGGCCATATATATAATTCCACAGTAATAAACCCCCAGTTCGATGGCAAGAAGCTGCTATATTCATGCAACGGTGCCAAAATTTTTTTTCGTTTTCAAAGCACCACTACGTTTTGATATAAACACTACCCGGCTGGCGACAATCTAATGACACACATATATATTAACAATTTAATTAAGTCCTACTAAAGTAGTTCCAAAACTGTATAATTTTTAAGGCACTGAATACGCCCGCTGTTAGAATTGCTCCATTTTGAATCAATTTCAAGATACGAGTTTGGTTCTTTTCTATCTCTATTGCCTTTGAATATGAAATGTCATCTCTGAAAGAGACCATTGAGTATAAAGGTATCCACTGGAATAATCTTCCATTGGCATACTTGCCTAAGAGATAATCTATCTTTTTCCTGAATAGGTAGCTAGGGCTAATCACCTTCGTTGACATCTCATAATAATTATCTAAAGCAAGCTTACATATAGCTTTTAAATCCTGATATCTTTGAGACGAATACGCTCTGAAAGCTTCAGACATATCGCCTTTATTCTCTTCTATTAGATCCAAAAGAATACGGACGTCTTCAAATCCACAATTCATTCCTTGTCCATAAAAAGGCACCATCAGATGAGCAGCATCACCAATTATCAAAGCTTTGCCCCAAGGATCGTGGTAAGGATACATTTCTATCTGCTTAAGAGATCCTCTCGGATTTGACTGAAATGCTTCTTTCAAACTTTGCTCTTCTATAAGACCAACTGCATCAGGAAACTCAGATTTGAAAAAGCTATAAAATTCATCAGGTGATCTAAATGATTCAATCATAGACCAAGGACTGAAAAATGTACCGGTAAATGAGCCGTCAGTATTCGGCAATGCGATTAGCATGAAATCCTTTCGAGGCCATATATGGAGATGCCAAGGACTGATAGCAAATACATTTTCCTCACTCTCTCTGGCAGGAAAAAGTAGCTCAATATATTGCATGTCAATATATTTCTGACTAAAATCCATTCTGGAGATTCTCTGTAATTGATAGCGACATTGTGAATGTGCTCCGTCTGCTCCTATTATTCTATCAAACTCATACATCCTATAATTTTCCAAGGCACCTTTCAGACTTGAAAAAGTGAGTCTCGGCCTCGAATCTAAGTTTTCAATTTTGATTAACTTACTGTCGAAATGAATCAGTATACCAGCGTTCTTCACTTCCTCCAAAAGTAATTCATTGAAAGATGATCTATCAATAGAATTATTTGCTTCACCAAATAAACCATACTGCTGAGACTCTTCATTTCCCTTCTTGTCATGGATCATCCTACCATACATTGGAATACTATGTTTTAATACTTTAGTGGCAACTTCTTCACTCACTTTATTTAGGGCCCTTATCCCCCTACTACTAAGTGCTAAATTTAGGGATCTCTTACTCATAGCGTTTGAAATGCTTTCGGGATTCGGTCTCATTTCAAAAAGAGACACAGAGAATCCCTTGTCCTTTAGGGCTAATGCCGATAGACACCCAACCAATCCGGCACCAATTACTGCCACTTCTTCCATGATTATTTGCAAATATAAAATAATGGAAACAGTAATATCAAGATAGCCCCGATCTTCATATACAGGTAGCACATCGTTAGAATCAACATAAAAAAAAAAAAAAAAAAAAAAAAAAAA